>JAQFZY010001078.1:0-18382 GCA_034696285.1 Hypogastrura burkilli
GTGGTTCCCATTAGAAAAATGCTAATGGGCCCACCCTGTCTAGACCGTGCTAGTGTTATAGAGTTCATTCACCCTGGTTGGCACGACAAAAATAATAATGCATAAAGACCTGCCAGGTGGAGGTCATTGCTCCCTACTCCTACCAAGGCCTGGTTCTCATCTTTGCTCATGCAATGCAATATGTTTCTAAAGAATGTGGGAAACATGAATTCGACCCTGATACAGGCATAGGATTACAGTACTGTTCAGTTCACTCTTGTGTGTTTCGGGTAACTATTGACTGTGACATATTAGTCATACGAACTGTCATAAAATTGTGAACAGACGTCAGTACATATTGAAGAGTTGCTACAGTCTGAGAGCTGCAGATCGGCTGTAACTTTTCACAAGTAAGTTCAGTTGTAATATGTGTAATAGTATTAGTATTATGTAATGTGTGTATTCGTATACATAAACATATAATCTATATCAATTACTTTAGATTGTATTGTCCAGAGTAGCCGAGGCCAGCGCAGCGGCCGAGTCTGAATCAAGATCTGAATAATTCACGGAAAATGTCAAACCAAAAAATTGTACATCAACGGGATTATTAACAGGCCCTCTTCCTCCCCTTTGCCAGGCACAGTTACAGGCTACAGTACCCCCGCTGAAATTCTCGACCCCCCCCCCCCCCTCCCACCTAATACGAGCGTGACCTAAACGGACGGTAAGGAAGTAAATATTATTAGGTACCTGATAAAAATATTAGCTGCTAAAAACACTCATGATGTAATAATTTCCCTATATAAAGTTGCACCTGAGGTCCGGACGAGGCCACAATGCAACGAACTAAACTAAAGCAACCAATCCCTTGTCTCAGCCCACTCAAAACGTATCCATGTAAGTTCTGCCTCAAGATACTCTACACCGAGCATGGTCGTCAAGCTCATCAGAACACTGCACATGCCCAGGAGCAGAAAATCACATGTTCAATTTGCCTCCAAGTATGTACGTCGGAACATGGGCTCCGGGTTCACATGTATCATCATTCCGAGGCTAATGTTGACCTTCCCTTCAAATGCCCGAGATGTGAGAAAGGCTTTGGAGTGAAAAGGCACATGCGGAATCACTTCCTACAAAGTTGTTCCCTTGAAGCACCAGCTCCAGCTTCTGATTCAATTCCCTGCAAAATCTGTCCCCTCACGTTTAAGACACTACATGAGCGGAAGTGTCATCAGGAGTCCGCTCATGCGGAGGAGCTGAAACGGTTCACTTGTTCTATTTGTGCCAAAGTTCTAGCCTCGTTAAAAGGGTTATCAGTTCATATGGTAAGTCATTCTACAGCCATCCCGTTCGATTGCAGAACCTGTGGAAGGGCATTCAAGACCAGTGAACGCCTTAAGCGTCACTCGGCTCGACATAGTAAGAAGCCTAACTTTGAGTGCAAGATCTGTGGAAAAACATTCCATCAGGCTCGAGAGTACCAGTGCCATCAGAAAGCGTTTCTGGGTAAATGTGTTGACATTGACACGGGGGCGTCGAACCCCTTCCCATGCTCAATTTGCGATAGGAAGTTTACGTCTCAGAGGAATTTGTGTAGACACGTCCGGTCAAGGAAACGAATTCAACAACTTTGAGGGCCCATGAAGCGACACATTTGCCAGATCGTCCAAGAACGTTCCGATGCAACTTATGCGAGAAGTCATATGTCACGAAACATGGACTCCAGAGGCATATTTCAAATTCCCACAACAGCCGTTCCAAACGATTTTCTTGTGAACTCTGCACCTACAAGGCCTCCTTGAATGCCCGGATGAAAAAGCATGTCATGGTCGTTCACGACGGAATCCGCCCCTTTGAATGTTCAATTTGTAAAAAGAGTTTTAGTAATTTATGGAACCTATGCTCACATACACGCTCTAAACACGAGAAACAAACGTTTGATTGCAATGTGTGTGGACTGAAGTATAAAACACGACTTGGGTTGAAGGAACATCAGGCCACGCACACTGGGAGTTATCCCCATCCCTGTCAACTCTGCTCCGAGAAGTTTATGATTGAAAGCAAATTGAAGCGTCATTTAAGCAGACATAGTGGTGATGATGAGACCGCGTTCAAATGTGATATATGCAGTTGCGGATTTGTTGCAAAGCCTTGGCTTACAAACCATATCAAGCGGGCCCATAGCACCCTGGGGTCATAACTAGTATAATATGCGTAGAAATGTTTCATATTCGTAAAGCATGGCGTGTATTGAATAAAACTAAAAGCACAGAGTTTTGAATAAGGTGGCTCGGGCCAGGGCTTAATATAGAGCGGACACTTTTTGTTTACACTCGAACCGACTTGTTTACTGTCATCCTTGTAGTTCTTTGTAGTCAGAAATAAAATTCCCGCCTCGAATTCAAACGTGACAGCCATGCGGCATTCGATTTTTGAACCATACGTAATGCATTAATATACTCTAGCATACCATCTGTATTGCGACTTGTGTTATTGTTGGTTGTGTGGTTGTTAAATATGTGTTTAGTTAATTAAGTACATACTAATTTAGAGTTTGTTAAGACAAGTAGGCTAGTCAGGTTAGGTGAAGATGCAGTTCAAGATTATATTAAGATGCCTCTTAAATGTATATCTTGTGGATTCAAGATTGATAAGGACTGTGGGCAGTCGAGCCATACGTAAATTATAACCTTAATCTACACTATTTATAATACAGATTTACTTTAATGTCAAAGTGTTGCGTACGCGTACGACAATAATATAATGCACGATACATACTTAAGCTTACAATAATGTATTAAACTTTTAGGCTTCCTTATGTAGATTATCTGGATCCCACTTTGAAGCCTAATCATTCAACGACAACGCTTTGCCAAAACACTTGCTGGAATCAAATGCTGTACCAACAATAATTTAAAGTATTTAGGTGCCTTTTTACTTTCAATTTAAGTGCCGTAGAATATATAATGATGATAAACTATTGCAAATAAGGCTCAACTGCATGTCGAGTACCTTTCAAACTTCTCAATGGAAAAATCAGAGTTCTTGAGAAGCTTGACTCTGACACAGAGTGCGCTATAAAGTATGTACTTGCTTCATACGTTCCTAAGCATGCTGCCGCCGTTACAGAATTATCCTGAACAAATCAGAGACTCAAAACTCAGAATGCATTGCTCAAATCCGAGCTTTAAGTACTTATCACGAAATGTAATGATCTGATTCAACAAACTCAAGCTGCCTAACTGAAATTGAAATTAACCTCTAGCAAACTACGGTTATCTGAAGGCCAGAATGCGAAGTTAAACAAGGTCATTGTCTCACTATCAACTATCAATGAAACTCAGTACCTACTGCAAAAGAGGAAAGTACACATCTAAAAGTTACAAATAAACAACTCAAGGCTAATATCAAGCTCAAAAATTACATCGATGTGTTCACTACTCAAACGGTAACATCACAAGCTGGCGTGACATTGACTGAGCTGTTTCAGCGAGCAAAAACCAACGACAGGAGTCATTATTCAGACAACCTGAAAAAAATCTCAACGACTTTGTTTTCGTATAGTAAGAATGCATAAAATTATGTACGTGAGACGACAAAAGGGAGTCTACCATGCCCTCGAACTATTCGGCGTCTTATTTCGACCGTTAATGTCAACCCGGGATTCCTATTACCTTGTCTTAACAAGACGACAGAGATGGCTAGTGAGTCGAAGTTCAGACTTCTGTGTAACTTAACACTTGATGAAATGCATATACGAAATCAAGTACCTATGAGCAGTATGGGTGACTTCGTGGGATTCATTGATTATGGTGACCTCAAGTTTAAATATGAGTAGAACGACAAGATGGCTACTAGTGCCTTATTCGTCATGGCTGTAGCTATCAATTCAAACTGGAAACTGCCGATTGCATATTTTCTAACTAATGGACTGACGAGCAAGCTATTTGCAGAGGTTATCACTCAATCATTAGTACGAGTACACGAAACCGGCGTGAAGACGGTGGCAGTCACCTTCGATGGACTTCCTGCAAACCTCGCAGCGGTTGAACAGCTAGGGGCAAGACTGACTGATCCTTGGAACATTGTTTCGTGGTTCCTACATCCTAGTGATTTGAGAAAGGTTTACATTATTCCTGATCCTCCTCACATGCTGAAACTGATTCGGAATCTTTGGAAGAGTCCTACTGTATATGGGACTGTGTATGATTCCCAGAAAAATGTGAGTGAACCAGAATTTATATTTAGATTAACACTGTAAAGATGATAGCCCCGGCCCCAGCCACCTGATTCAAAACTCTGTGGAGGTCACCAAATGACCTATCGAGGCCTAAATCCAAGAATATGGAATAGCTTTTATAATCTAAGACTGTATGGCTTGGACATCCAAAAACATCGCTTGCTGAATTTGATAGTCTTATACGGGTCACCACTGCACTGGGTCAATTTCGTCAAGTCTGCGAAATACGCGCTGCGATGGTACGTGTATTCGAATGAATAAAAATTGATCAGACTCACCCCGGGTGAGTCATCGTCATCACATAAACATGTATGTGGTTGGCTGTCCATGGCTGGTGTTTACTGTCTATCCCCAGATATGACCTCTCAGCCTGGCTGCGTACTGGATATCGAGAAGTTGTTGAGACGTGAGGGACCGTGCTCATGACTCATGTTGAACAACAACTTTGTGACTCCGGATCCGGACCTTTGGTTCAATATTGGAAAAATTCAAAACTTTGTTTTTTTCAAAAACAATATAAAATTCAAATGATACATTTTGAGCGTAAAGTAACAGCCCCGTCTTTCCCCGTTATACCTTTTAATACGGTAGTACCAAATCAAGAGTGACGATGTAAAGGTGACTCCTGACTTCTGGTTTGCTACGTACTACGTACTGTCCTGGATCTGTCCTTCTCCTTCCCCTCTTCATTCTCGATCTCGAGCACAATCCGATTTCGCGTGGTTTTACTAATTTGTCAACATTTTAAATACTACCGCCACCCGTGGCGCCATTTTGTAGGGCATCAAACTCTCGCGTCGCCTTCAATTCTTTAAAACAGTACCTAACTCAAACGTGTTTAAACAAATACAGCTGAGCTACCCTCTCTATTGCAAAAAACACGCTTCAGATCGGCATGTAAAAATATTGCGCGTCAACAGTCAACATCAAAACTTATTTGCAAACGCGAAGCATGCACCTACATTTAGTATGAATGCATGAGACTGCAGGTGTAGGTGTTAGGCCGGAAGTTAAACTTTTCCGTTCCGGCCTATTTCCAAAAGAAGTACGAATTTGCAGATTCTTAGAGCGACAAGTTGGGGACTCGCAGTCGTCTGAAATCCTTTTTAAGGCTCTTTGTTGAAAAATGAGCATTCCTCTGTGGCTAACTTCGTGCCGACTTCTGACTGATGAAATGCCTATATATAGCTATATAGGGGAAAAGAGTGAGAAACAAAGTGTCATTGAGACAGGCAGGAGAGCGCAATCACTACTGTACAACTTTGCATGTTCCTTTCATTCCTGACTCAGGGAAAGTTTGTCGGGTTCCGGCGAAGAAAAACTTTCTCTTTTTCTCTTCCAAAGTACTCCAAAACTTTTCCTACTTGGAGGAATTGCACGGCGACACTTTACGTTTTAATGAAACCTATTATAGGAAGCCAGGAGAGTTCATTCCGGGCCCAAGTGTCAACACTAACTAGAGAACAGTATACGTATGTATTTATGTACATATTATTCGCCATTTCCTGCCACGACAAATCAAGCCAAACTTGAACAAGCAGGACTATGAGGAGCTATGATTCCATACGGCATCCTTTCTAGAGCACTGTGTCAAAGTAAAAGTAGGCACTCATCTTGACATCTCCTGTCTTCTGAAGTAGATATGTGCCAGATTCTTTGGGAAATTGGACAGTAAGCATACTGATACTGACTGGCCTGGTCAGAGGTCAGACCCAAATGTTTATATTGAAATCCATTAGTTTACTTCTCGTATTTTAAAACGGTAAGTCTTCCTACCGTTTAAATATTATTTTTGCTGGATAATAAATTTTAACATAAAGTCCGTTTCTGCTTATAGTAAGTATATTACGTAAGTATGGGAAATTAGGAGTCTGATGTCTAATAAATAGCCAAAGCAAGTAAATACAAGGAAATTATGTACTTTGTAGAACTATGCACTATTCTATATATTATTTATATGGCTAAGTCCGAGAATTCAAATTGATTCTAGTACCCAGGGCCCTCCCTCATCTTCCGCAAAAGCGGAATTTAATCTTCATATTTTGTCTCGAAATGAACCTATAAAATAATCCCTAGCGCATAATAGACTCCGAACCTTAAAAACTTTGCAAAACCCCCGAAAACCCGAGTAAATAAAATCCGAAGTTAGGCAGCGGGCAGAAGCGCGTCCAGCTTGGAGCTGATGCCCATTCCCGGAAAAGTTGGAAAAAATGTTTTGGCTTTTGCTTAGTTTTTGTTTTGGCCAATATTTTTCCTGCAGTTTCGCCGATTTTTTCTGTTTTCCGCCACAAAAAAAAAAACATTAAAAAAATATACCTACTATGGTTTAATTTTCTAGCCCCTCCTGAAACAGAGCCCTGGAATCGCCTCTAGAACTAGGCACTTGTCTCTATTAGAATTCGCAGTGCTGGCTGTGGGAGCCAGGACAAGCCGAGAATTCTCGGTGTAGGTACTGCAAAAAAAAGGCAAAATACTGCAAAAAAAAAAGTTTCCGGCGGGTGTGAGACAATCCCACACACCCAGCCCTTGAATGTACTACTAAGCAATTTAGTTGAATGTCTTTTCCCTGTTTTTCCCTTGGAGCAGGATCCTCTTGATGTACAATTTAAACCTAAAATTGGATTGCATGGCCGGAGCCTCCATTAAGGGCCGGGCTAGGCTATAACTCAGATCGACCTGCCCTGGTTCGGTGACTGACTGGGAAACAAAATGAAAATGGGCCAAAGTTTTTAATACGGCCGCCGGTGCCTCTATGGTTTGGGAGACAGGGACCCGAGCTTTCTCCGCAGATGAGTTCTTTACGTATTCTGTTGTATTTCCGACTTCCCCCCATCTTATCAGCCAGGCCTTTAAGCCTGAATAACAAGACCTCAAAAAATTGGGCCGCTCCTCTTCTATTTGTAGTCCGAAAGTTATTACCAGTCATTCAGCATTCCGCCTTCCTCCCAATAATGAAAAATTCTTTCCTAAGTTGAACGCCCTATTGTGTACGTGCTTGCTTTGGACCGGGCGGCCTGAATTTCCGGGATAATTTTGTGCCGGGAAATATATTTATTTTTACCAGAGAATGTACATATGGGATAGGTTGGGTTACTTTTACTATTAGATTAAGCCATGGTAGGTTACCTCTACATTGAATTAACTGAGGTCAGGCTAGGTAACTTATAACTAGATTAAGCTTTGAGCTTTGACCTACGCGAAAAGTTTTTACACAAAATGTCATTCTTTTTTCCGCTCAAAGCAATTTTTCTCACATGATAAAAACCAGGTGTCATTAATTTATCAGAAATCTATGCTCTCCTGTTGAATCCGTCGTAATTTTAGACCAATATGCAGTTTGTGCCCCAATAACCACCTTTTCCTTGGGACACATTTTCGTAGGTCAATAAGTCAAATTGTTTGATCTGTAGTCTGTACAAGCCCAATCCTCGGCCTGGAAACGCCCCATGCCTCCTGCGTCCCCCACAGTGAATTGCGTATGGACATGGAGTTGTCAATTTTAATGGGAGGCCGGGAGCCGGAGCCCCCAGAGGTCAATTATTGGAGTTGGACTGAAGAAGATATGTGACCATATAGCCACGTTCTCCGTGTAATGTTCCGGGGACCTCCCATTATACTTTATGGGCCTCGGATCTGACACGCCGACATGCATTTAATTGAGTAATGGTCCTCACGTTATAGTAGTGTAGGACATACATATGTACATGCATATACACTGAGCTAGGACTAGGCCAGTAGTATTAGTAGAAGAATGGGATCGTATAAATGTCAGCCATACCAGGGATAAACCGCAATTTCTCCATTTTCTAGCATAATTAATTAATTGTAATGACTTTTCATACACACTCCTTTATGAAAACCGCTTTAAATTGTCATTACAGGCCATGTTAGAAAGTCTACGTATAATAAATTCATTGGAAACTAGGTCAACACTTTCTACTTTGCAAGCTTTCTCCTTTCTCCTATAAAGCGATTCATTGTTTGCGAACACTTTCGCTTTCTGTAAACATTTTAAAAGTTTTTAAATATACTCAGCTAAAAATTAATTCAACCTAAATACACCCTTGGCTGCCGAAAGGATAGGACGTGTTCTACGAAAAAAAAAATTATACTACCAATATTCTACAAACTACCACCGTGTCTACTCAATATGGGGACAGCGTACTGGAACCGTGGATTGATTATTATAATATTGCCAGCAATTATTTGTGCCCTATTTTGTTCGACAGCGAATACGGAAGCTACCGTTTCGGAAACTGAAGGTAATATCAGAGTAATTATTTAACTACGGCTTGTATTTTTTAATTTGGTAAATACCTGCCGTCTAATTTTAATAAAAATATGATTTGGGAGTAACCTTGCTCAACTGTCAAAATTCTTGAATTTTTTAGTTGGTGACCTTGCCGGTGTCGGATCTTCAATAAGCCCTTCGCCCCCGAGACAAACCTTGTTCCTCACGGCCTGGGAGCTCCACGTCCTGAGTGACATGATGGTGGACATAGCCGGGGCCCGGTGTCCAGGACTTAGCAAGCCCGGTACCCGCTCATTCAAGGCCTATGTCAGGGACCGTGTAGGCCTGGCCCCAGCAGACTCCCCATTTCAGAACGAAGGACACTTCCCAGTCTACGGGCACCTCGTCTCCTGCTTCAATCGGATCATTGAACAAACGGAGAGCTCTGTCCTCAAGCGCGTCACTGAAAGGTCAACCACTACTACTACTACTACTACTACAACAACGACGGAGATGGCCCAAACTCAAACAAGCTCAACCGAGCAAAGTCACATCGGTTCCAAAGCGGTGCTTCCAGTGTCAGCGTCAACAGTGCCGACTACGAACCATAATGATGAACCATTAACCGAACCCGAAGAGGTCGAAGATCCAGACACTACGCTGGTCCAACCTGAGCCCGAAAATAAGCACATGAGCTCCGGACTTATGTCCGTAATTAAGCAGGCCGTTCATAGGCTGGCCCACTTCTTCTCAAGGGCTAAACGAGACGCTGGCGTGGGCTCCCGTCTCAAGCCTGACCCTTTGACCCGGAAAATGATTGCAGAGAAAGTCGCGAAACGGAAGGAAGTTCGGAGCGTTGACAAGGCGAGGCTGGAATTTAGTCAACTTATTAGTGCCATGGTCGGAGTTACAGGCCAGGCCTGCTTGACGGAATTCACGTCGCCTACCCAGGTTCAGTTCTTCAAGGAGGCAATGCAGGAGGTCATGTACTGGATCGCAAGTGACACGAGGATTATCGAACTGGCTAAATCATACTTTGGAGAAGGGGAGCTTCTGAGTTCAGCTCAAGACTGCGCTTCTAAGCTGTCAACTACCAGCGCCCTGGCCTAATTCATCCATTTTAATTGAGTACATCACACAGGCTTTATTATTGTCGCTTCTTATTTTGGAATGTCTTGCACACATGTTAATCTGTATTATGTGATTTTCTAAAGCCATAAAGCTAAATACAATTACAGTAGATTATAGAACGCTGAAAAAAATAGTAACATGTTTTACGTATACAGAAATAAAACAGTACATTTTATAAAGTCCGGGCAGAGTTGTTGAGTGGGATTTAATGGGATCCGATTGTGATGGGATTTAAGTCAACTCAGATAAATAACTTGTAAAAATTGCCCATTTAAATCACGCACTGCACTGAAATTTAATCGACAAAGTGTGATACTCAAAAAATCCCATTAAATCCCACTGTAATGGGATTTAATCCAGAAAGTGTGATTTTAAACAACTCTGAGTAAAGGCTATTATTTGTGAGAAAGGAACTGATGTGTCACTGCTCGTGAAAGAATGTGTTGAAGACAGACAGTCTTGAAATTCAGAATACGGACTATAACCTAAGGCAAACTACGTGTACATGTTAGTAGACAAGACATTCAAACAAACATTCAAAGTACCTACTCATGATACTTTATCTTCTTGACCCATGCAAAATGCACGCCAGTTACCGTTGTACCTGCATATTATTGTCATTTCATTTCAGTTGCTTTTTGCTTTGCACTTCCCATACACTATTTACGTTTAGGTATCATACTAAATATTAAAGGACTACTGCTTATACTGCCTTCTGGCATTGAATGAATCACACCATGTGCTTCTGTAGTACTATCTAATACATTGTAGGTAGTAGCACCTAAGATGGCAGAAGCTTAGAGACTAAGTACTGGGTATATGATCACCAAACACACTTAGGTGATGGTTAGCATTTAGCATGCAAATAGCGTCAAGGGTCACACAATACAGTAAAAGTGTACGTACAGTTACAGCACAACATCGAGAGAAGACTACGGGTACTACTTCGTGAGTAAAGGGGACGATGGCCTGGCCTCGGCACGGTCAATTACTTCTTCAACCCCAACAGGTATTCGGCAACGCCAAAGAAGTAGACCATTTGGGCAATACCGAATAACGGGGCAATGACAATGGCCCGACAGGCTCCTCCCTTGAAAAATGCTTTCGGACCTTCGTTCTTCAGGATTTTCCTAAAGCAGAAAATATACTTATTAGTAATTGTATATGACCTATTATTCAGGTGCTACTATTTATATTGCAAGCTATTACTATTAAAATTGAATTGTTTTACTTGCAAGTTCTTTACTTAACTGATTCTTCAATTATTTAAAGAAGTTTGTTTACATTTGAGAACTTCGGGCCGTAAAACTGGTTTTTCAAATACTTTCCATAAATTCCTAATTGTCTTTAATCAATTAGAGCCCAACAACGAACTCATTTGACGAAAAATACTATCTACAGTACGTACTAGGTAGACTCCAACTTAAGTAGCAGCTTCAAATATATAAATGTAGTAATTGTAATTGTAAACGACGCCTATTGTATATTTGGATTCCAAGACAAGTGATCAAAATCATAGAGAACTATTTAATTACCCAAATGCATCCGGAATACTATTGTACGTAACTTCCCCTTGACCCTTCGTAAGGAGCTGGAGACGAGTTTTCATTACGTCAAAGGGATTCACAGCCACAGCTGACAGTGAGCCGGCGGCGCAACCGCTAATAAAGGACCACCAAAACACGGCTTCCCCGGAAGTCCCAGACTACAATGCATACACAAAATGCAGTTAAAGGTTAGGTTACATAGGGTTTACATTTATAGCAGTTTCCCAAATAAGCTGATTAATTACCCTCCTAGGACCAAGAGAATTTAGTCGAGCAAAGAGTGGGAAGTAGACAACTGAGAAAGTGACGTCTCTCAACATTGTGGCACCGGTTCCCTTATACAATCCTGCGATCCCCTTCGCCCGAAACAGGTCCATGGCAATTGAGGTGGCGGACACTTTGACAACAGGAAGAGCTGGACCAGTGGCTGTGGCGGCCGTCAGCTTAGCCAGTGCTGCAACTCTCCCTGCATCTTGGAGCTGGATCTTCAAGAGTTCCATTGGGGTCGTGATGACAATTTGGCAGAAGCCTGCGAGATTTAACATGAGTTGAAACATGAAACCAAAATCCTAATCAGAGTTATTAGAGTTCAATTTCTAGAATTAAATCCTATCATACCGGGATTTACGGAAATGGGATTTTGTGATTAATTGCGGGAATTAATTCAGCGGCAAATTTTGAAAGTTGTTTTATCCCGCTTTTGGAATTATATCCTACAATCTTACTACATATTAAAGAGGGATTTAATGGGCTTTTATTGGAATATTGGAATATAATGGGATTGTGATTTAATGGGAATTAATTCGCTGGCAATTTTCGAATTAGTCTCACACTAGGATCCCATTAAATCCCACTTAACAACTCTAATCTTAATACAGGTATTGATTCACGCGAAATCACATATTACTTCTAGAGAATCATACCTGCACAACCTCCAGCTAACATTTCCCTATGCACAGGAAGTCGGCCGTCTTTGGTTGAAAGATGATGACGGAAAAAGTCATTGGCAGCCAGCTTGATTGCCTTTTCCGGTGTAATGAGTAAAATATTTACGGCAGATCCACGATACATTCCAAAGTAGCCTTCAGTCCGATATGTTTTCTTAAAACAGTCCACCCTACGGTAGAAGTAACAGTAAGTATTTATTAATTTGTCCAAGATTTTGAGTATTAATTATTACAAAGTTAGAAGAATCCATGGTCCATAGCCGCAAGCCAATCGCAAATATTTAGAACTTACATTGAATTATACATCCGCTCTCCATTCGGGCCTATTTGTTGATTCTGGAGCCGAGTTTTGACTAGATCCAACGGAAATACACAGGAGACTCCAATAACACCGGCAATTCCCCCGTTTATAATTTTCGGTAGTAGCCTGCAAAAACATGCGAATTTTCTTAGTACATACGAACGTTAGCACTGTAGTCAACTCTAGTAAGTAAATTAGGCAGTTTGAAATGTTAACATTTTGTCCTGTCGTCTGTTACGTACGCAAACTTTTTCTGAGGCGTGGGGGTTGACTGAAAAGCTTTGGAATCCTCTCCAAGAAGTGCAGGAGGCTGACTTGTGGTTGCCATTTAACTGAATAGGTTATATGACCTTTAACTCAGACCCTGGATATAAGTTACTGGGGATTTCTGAAACGTACAGCGCCCGGTTGCGGTTGATCCTAGACGACCATAGATATAGACACGAGACACGGCGTAAGTTCTCCTTAATTTGATCCCCGCTCTGTACTGTACACTGTCACCGAATTACTCACAACCGGTGACCTGTAATTGCTGCCTGAAAAAATATGAACTAAATTAGTAGGTACTTAGAATTCGTATTGTTTATCTACTGAAGTGGCAAACTAAATATATGCTTGCCTTAGCACATTTGTCACTGTCTGATATTATCACCATTTAAAGCTAAACTACAGTTTACACGCGCCAGTGAGTACCCTCGGGAATTGAATCTTAAGTCTTGACATTTAATTATATGTATGCAAATACATATAATAGGTAATTAGGTAACACCTTCCTTTAAAGTTAAAAATCAATGACGATGATCACCAGAAATATAAACAGTGACAGTGCGCGGCTGGCGCCTGTTCAAAACTTACGGAATGTCAGAAGAAGGGGAGCGGCGGATACAGCCTCAGATCAAGATCCAAATGCCACAACCCAGAGTATTGAATGGAGATCTATAACTAATTGAGCCGACCTTCGTAAGATTCGTAAGGTCGTAAGGTCATAAAAAGTAATGAGACTCTCACTCGGGCTGGGCCACTTCCCTCCGAACTTCCCTCACTCTGGCCAAGGAAGGCTTTCAGGTTCTAGTCTCCTTCCGTGCGGTGTGGCTACTCCTAGTCTATATATACTTCTAAGTATCCGCTCATGTGGTAGATAGCTCCAAACTCCTTTGGATTAGCTCGTTAGCATATTGGCAGAATTATAACTAGGCAATGTAGGTTCCTAATTGCTGGACATTCGAGAGCTCTACGTACTAGTAACCTCTCACGCTCTACAACACCTGATACAAAATGTCGTGCCATGTGCCATTATGGAAGACACGTCATTGTGACAATACAAACCGGTCTACTGGAAACTGGATGGAGGCGAGGCGCTTATAGCGAGATGACCACCCTAATGTCTAATCCTACTGTATGTGTCATATTGTAACTATCTTTGCATTTTGAGGATCATTTGAATTAACTCGTGTAAGTTAGTCGTTGATTTAGAATTAGCAGAGTCCGCTCCACCCCCTCGAGCTTATTGTATGGTATCAATTCAACAAGGAGTTATCTGCAATCTGCACACTGACTTTGCTAGCCAGTAATATTCATATGCGATTCATATCCTTATAAAATGACTGATGATTATAATAATATACAATTGATAATATGATTGATAATTTAGGATCAATATATGTAGCACACCGATTACTGGTTTGCATAGAAAAGAACACAGTCGAATTGCGTGCACGTGTGCATTGATTTTGGATGAATTTAATACTTAATATTCCTCACAATTTTATTGAATAACTTTGACGTAAGAATTGGCACCGGTTATACCATAATTAGCAGGGCTGGATTTTAGTAAATATCCTCACTTACAACAGTATGTGCACAAGTATAGCCGAGTATGTCAACGATGCTATATACTATATAACTACATACCATTTCAAGAAAACGAATAGATAGAAAATGTATTATGTAATATCGGGATCCATAATATGGCATTTTTCGAAAGGGTCAGTCATGACTCATCACCCTTCAGAGAAGATCACACATTCTCTTCGATTTCGGAGGTTCAGCTGCTACCGGTGCAGCACCAACTTCGGTAAGAGGTTCAGCTGCTACCGGTGCAGCACCAACTTCGGTAAGAGGTTCAGCTGCTACCGGTGCAGCACCAACTTCGGGATGAGTTTCAGCGGCATTAACTACCTCAGCCGGCGCTACTGCCGCCACTGGAGTTGCCGCCGCCGCCGGAGTTGCTCTCTTAGTCGGAGTTACTGCCGCATGTTTAGCAGCCGTTCTCACTTCAATCCCCTCAATTTCTTCCTTTAGGATCTTGAGCCAATCAGCCCCCTTCGGCATCGGCTTAGGCACCTGCAAGTCTGTGGCCCCACTGAAGGACTTCAAGAACTGGGAACCGTTGGCGGTCTTCTCCCATTCTGGCGGTATTCCGGCCTCGGTCAGTGCTTCAGCAAATTTGAATGGCGAAGCCGTCGAGAGCACGAACGGAGTCCCGGCCTGGCACTCTTTGGGCAGAATCTCTGTCACGCCATTTACCCCTGTGGCAGTGTGTGGGCAGATCTATTGGATCCATCCAAAAATAGTTCATTAATTTTCTGAAATCAAGCCAAAGTACGGAAAATTTCATAATTTCCATAAATTCGTAAATACTCCCGTACGGCGTAATTATTGATATCCCAAATTGATTTAATTGTCTCCAAAATGTCGGCGTTTTTTACGCTAAGAGAGTCCTTGATCAGTTCCTTGAGCCGCCGTACAGTGTCCTCTGGAAGCTCCTGCCGCCCAGGCGTGGTCATGATGGAGGTCAGGGCCTTTGCGTCCATGGAACAGAGATGCAGGATCCGCTCTACATTGTACTACGGATTTTGGATGTCCATGGCGTTGGCCGGGGTTCTTGTGATCTCATTGAACATGGTCAGGACGCCATTGTGTAGCAAATTGTGGACGCAGTCATTCTGGTTGGTGGCAACATAGAGGTTGATTGGGAGGCCCATTTCCTTGGCAAATAGGCCAGAGGTCAAGTTCCCGGCCGCTCCAGTTGGCACGATCACGGTGAGCGGCTCCTCGCCAGTCTCTGTCACGTATAGGTATACGTAGTGCGAAATCTATGAGAAGTGTAACAACGGAATTAAAGTTTATTTTAATGGATAATTTAACAACTTGCCGCTACAAGGTGACCCAGAATTTAGGACATACCTGAATCATAATTCTTGCCCAATTGACCGAGTTAATGCAAGTCAGTCTCGGATCAGGGAAGGCCTTTGCAATTGGAACGTCCAAGTCATCCGAAGTACCCTCTACTTCAAACAAGTGAACATTATGATCCGTTGCTGACCTCATTTGACGTTCCTGAACGCTGGAAACCATTCCTTTGGGATAGAGAACAATTATGTCCACATTTTCGTGGCCACGGACGGCCTCAATTGCAGCAGTTCCCGTGTCACCGGAAGTCCCGACCTAAAAATATGGACAGGCTGAGATAATTCGGTAAGGACAGAATTTTGGTTCAGGATCATATTGGTGAATTCTATTTTACGCAATTTAATCAGATATGCTTGGTATTCAAAATTCAAACCATAACTGGAACTGGACGTTAACATAGCCAGAAGCCTGACCTGACCTAACCTAACCTAAAGTCAATAGCAGTATTTGAAATTCACCGAATCAAGTTTCTCAATTTAGCCAGATACTGTAATTTCACCCACGGAGTGACCTTAGCTTACCACTACAGTGACATGACCCCCTCGTCGCGTCATAAAATGCTGCATGAAGTGCCCAATGAGTGAGAGTCCCAAGTCCTTAAAGGATCCGGTCCTTCCATGGTACAGCTCCACAATTTTGATGGTCCGCCCATCCTGGTCCTTTATTTCCGAGATCGGAATGACCTCTTCGGCGTAGAACTTCCCGTAGTTGATCTTGATCTCGGCCTCAAGGACCCCGTCCGGGATCTCTTCCTTGGACACAAAGAGCCGGACTACTCGCTGAACCACTTCCGGGTACGAGAGCCTGGAGGCACGCCATTCCTTCAGTGTGGCGAGGTCAAGCTTCGGAATTGATTCCGGGACAAAGAGCCCGCCGTCAGGTGCGTAGCCGGAGAAGAGGGCCTCCTCGAAAGACACGCCCGTGACCCCGCCTCTCGTGCTATTGTACTTCATAGTGACAATTGACAACGGGAACTTTTTGCCTCTTGCTCCCTTTACTAAGAGCCTGAATTCCTCTCGGCTTGACTCCTCAAAGCTAAATAATTTTTTTTAGCCTTCACATTGAAGTTGTCCCTGCTGTCCTTGTCACTAAGAGAGTCCAGGACCTGGAAGGTTGTCACTATCAACTACATTATACTAGCACTACTACTACAACTACATACATGCAACATACAGTAATCCCACTATAAAGAAGATGAGCAGAATGTTGAAGGTCAGGAGATGGTTGTCCTCTTTACAGCTCTTGATGTAGCGGAGCTCATATCTATACATAGGTACAGACAAACTCCTGTAATTTAATCTGTATCCATACTGTCAGAAGGAAGCTGGTCGACAAAGTTCAAGGCTAACCAAAGCATGATCAAATCATGCTGATTTGTGACTTAATGTTGTATTTTGCATGAACTTGAAGTGGTCAATAAAATTAAATAACTACTAATGTTTGAAGGAAACCCGGTTGACATTAGTGTCGTGTGTAGGTAACGGGTATTGCACGATTTCCTAAAATAACTAACAAAAGGCTTGTATCAAATACTAACCAAAAATGTATACTTCTAGACCGAAGGGAAATATAAATCAGCAAACTAAAATGATAAGCAAGCAGTATGACTTAGGTCGGATATGGATACGGAATACGATAATACGAATCAGGTATGAATCTCGCACGTATAAGCCGTCTAAAACCTTATTTGTAGCTATATTTGCTCATTCTCTTAATTTGTTGTAGGCTAACTGTATATATTTTCGGTCAGAAATAATATTAGTAACTGTACAGAGTTCCCGGTTGTAAATAAAAGTAATCAGAACAACCATGACCGTTCAGAGAAGAGCGCACGTTTTCTTAGACTTTGGAAGATCAGCTGCTGATGCTTTTCCAGCCACGGCGCCTTTAGCAGTTTTTGTATTCACTTCAATCCCCGAAATTTCTTCCTTGAGGATCTTAAGCCAATCAGCCCCTTTCTTCATCGGCTTGGGCTCCTGTAGCTTTGTGGCCCCTTTGAATGACTTCAGGAACTGGGAGCCTCGGTCCGTCTTCTCCCATTCTGGCGGGATCCCGGCCTCTTTCAGAGCTTCAACAAATTTGAACGGCGAAGCCGTGGAGAGCACGAACGGGGTTCCGGTTTCGGTCTGGGAGCCCTTAGGAAGAATGCCAGTGACGGACCGAACGCCTATGGCCGTATGCGGGCAAATCTGGAAAACAGTACAATTTCAAAAACTTCATAATTTTCATAAATTCGTATATACTCCCGTACGGCGTAGCTATTGATATCCCAGATGGATTTCATGGTTTCCAAAATGACGGCGTTTCCGACACTCTGAGAGCCCTTGACCAAGTCCTTGAGCCGGTTCACAATTTCCTCCGGAATCCTCTGCGGCCCACGAGTGGTCATAATGGAGGTCAGGGTCTTTGGGTCCACGGAGCAGAGGTGCAGGATCCGCTCCGAGTTGTACGGGTTCTGGATGTCCATGGCGTTGGCTGGGGTTCGAACGACCTTTTTGAAGAGGCTCAGGACGCCTTTTCGGATGAGATTGTGGAAACAGTCATTCTCGTTCGTGACGGCGTAGAGATTGATGGGGAGGCCCATCTGCTTTGCATATAGGCCAGAGGTTAAGTTTCCAGCCCCTCCAATTGGCACGATCACGGTGAGCGGTTCCTCACTCCCCTCTGATGACACGTACAGGTAGACGTAGTGACAAATCTGTGAACAGTTTTAGATTCGGAATTATAATTTATAAACAAGTGCTCTTGCGAGCGCTTGCGTGTAGCCCTACGTGCTACACGGAATGACGAATCACTACCGCGAAACGAATC
>JAQFZY010001079.1:0-18375 GCA_034696285.1 Hypogastrura burkilli
CTTCCAATCTTCTTAGACCCCCCTCAAATTAGATCCAAAACGCGCCCCTAATGGTCATTGATTATATGCGTTACAACGGTTTATTTGACATGGCTTACGCCCAATCACGCTTACAAGTCGTAGTATGTAAACGAATAATGAACCAGATAATTCGTAGATACAGTTAGTAGGCAGATCAGCCTTGACCCTTGACTTTCTTTTCCGGACTTTTTAAATCATTACCTGCCGACTTGCCTGATATTAAGGGAAATGACTAGGTACAATATATCATTTCTGCCTATTGATACAAACTGACATCGATAACCGATGAGATCCCTGACTCAAGGACAAGGCGGTGTATGAAATCAAGTTGGGCAAGCCTTGTCTCCTGTGTATTTGGAAGTAAATGCGAAATGCGAACGACAAAATGAGCTTGCGAAAATTATAGTAGAGTCTATGCTTCTGTTTCCGTTTTAAACAGCACTCTTTGGGAGTATAGGTTGCTCAATCGTAGCACTGAAACAGGTATTCCTATTCTCCTGTCAACACAAGAATGTTATCGAATTAAGACCAGTCGCACTTTCTCAGGGCCGGAGGCACTTTAAAATTAGCTAAATTTTAGCTCTTTTTTCTTACTACGAACAGCGTTTGATGCATTCGCCCTTCGACTAAACCAGCTTTGTAGATGGAGAACCCTTGCGTACATTGATCAAAGACGTTCTGACTCATTTGTAAATTGAAATGTACCTCCATTAAATGATTGGCGGTAATGATTTAACAAAAAAAATGCTCGGACTAAAGTAAGTGGACAAAAATAAATTAATAATTGGTAATGATTAATGATAGGCAGGTATAGTGATAACGATCAGAGCACAAAGTCCGAGAGACGTATGCGTTATGTGTATTGATGTTTTACTGTACTGAACTGTCACACTCTGCCTTTAAACTTGTATGTATATTGTCGCATACATGTAGCACACTAGTCTAGTACATTAAACCTTAAAACCAACCAACAGGGATCCTTGGGGCAGTCTTGTAGGAAGAGTAACAGAAATGTCAATACATACTTCGTGCAAATTAATAATTGCGGTTTGGTTAAGCTCAGGAAGCAAGGCGAGAAAGGCCTGAACTGCCCAATTCTGTACATGGATTAGAATTTTTGTGACCTCGCCGTTCTTTTCCTAAAAACTATTCAGATATGACCTAGTATAGTCGTAGTTGTAGTTGGGGCCTCCCTCCTGTAGGACAGATACATATACATAGTATATCTTTATTGTGTGCGTTTGTAATTATTTAATCGACTACATGCACTACAAAATGACTGAGAAGAAATACGCAAATTGATTTTGTTCAATACTATCCTAAATATATGTATTTGATTCCAAAGTATAGGTAATACTGAATACCGTGTCTAAGTTGGGCTTTTAGGTTTGGTGAGAATGGTATATTTTTCTAAAATCACAATTTCCCAGTGGATAATTTCAAGTACTATTATACTACACCTACGGGATTCAGTCAGGATCCCTCCTAAACTAACGATTTTAAAGGTCGAACAACATGTATTTTTTCTAAATTTAAGTCCTCGATATTTTGTTAAATTAAAATTGAAAACGATCTAAAAAGGATATCATTAGATGAACATTTATTATTTATACAAGTGTTGTTTACATGGGAAGTTATGATGAGGTATTAACTTTTATTGACAATTTATGATATTTTATAATTTTAAAGTAAAATAGTCTGGGGCACAATAGGTCAATAAATAAGGCGAAAGAAATGGTGGTCTAATTAATTCTACTCTATAAATTACTTTTTGGCCACATAATGGTATAGGGGTGTCAATAATGTTGATGTGGGCATATTTATTCAAGGCACGGATCCCTCCATTTCTATTCCATTATACATATTACCTTGGTTCTTTTTTATTAGCATGTTTGATTACTCTCTGATTTCTCGAATTAATTGATAAAGCCCCACGTGATGACATAGCTTTAGAGTCTTAGTTAATGAGCTTTGGATTGGGATTGAGGACATCTACCACTTATTTACTAGATTTAATGAAAAGTTTCTCTCAGGAGTTCGTACGGGGTATTACGAATAGACTCTAGCTCCCTATCAGATGATATTTATGATAAGAGATGTACTCCTTTGTGGTCAATAGCCTGCTTAGAAATTCATACCCTGTCCCGCCTGCCTGTCCATTTATCTATAAGGAGTCCTTAGGAGTTGCGGCGCTTAGGCCTAGCTCCTTTCACATGTAAAGAGGCCTCTTATCTTTCTCTCCGTCTTGGTGACTGAATTACACTAATATTTCATTCACAAGTTCTAAGGTGTGGCTTTCTTTCTTTCTCTCATCTCACGCGTTACGCTAACTTACGAGGGGCGATTAAAGAGTAACCATCTTTATTTAATATCTCCTGGCTGGTAGTACCTACGGAGCTCAAATTTTGTCACACTTTGAGGTCGACATTTCTACGTACTATAAATTTTTCCCATTGTAATCTATGACGAGTAACCCTTTCAAAAATATTTATTTTTACGTTGAGTCAACGCAAATTCGCTCCCGGCCAACATTTCCGAAGCGTCGTTGATGCCGTTTCCCATTAGGTGATTTTAAAATTTTGTAAACAGGTAAAAGTCACTGCGTCCAAGATCTACCTCGTATTCTGAATGCAGGATAAATATCACGAAGGAAATATGCCATTGAAACTTGAGTATTATTTAGAGGAACGCCGTCATCCCGAAAAATGTCAGACTTTGCTTTAGTTTATTTTCTCCTGCCTCTGATGCTACATCGTTAACGGTCCAATTTTTTTTTGTAATACGTGTAAATATGTGTGGCTTGTGATAGCATATTTTTTAGAAGCAGCGCATTCGTTGGGACCAAGAAGCAGCCCTTTAATTGCCGTTTTTTTTTTGTTTTTTGTCGATTTTTCCTCGACGGCCGCCCCTGGCACGACTCCTTTGACTCTTAATTTGAGTTCGAGTCATAGTCATGAGCCTTTGTCTTGTCCTCTAGACCTTTTAACGTGGTTGAAGAGTTTTTGAGTCTCCTTGATAGAGCTCCAAAAGCTGCTGAAAACATGGGACTTTTTTTGCTAAATTTTCGCCTCGGAGCAAGGCATCTGAATCAGCGTGCAGATGGTTTTTGTAGGCTTAACCTTGCAGCTAAAATTTTGGGCACCCTAATTTTAGAAAGCCAGATGTCATAGGTACCCAGAACACATTTTGTCTCCGATTGTCTGTCCTTAGCGTGGGCGCTGTACTATCGACTCTGTCAGAAAAGTTGGAAATTAACCAACCATGACCTTTTTTCTCTTAAATCAGCCGCGGTCTAACCGGTAAGTATGTACGATTCGTAAAGGTGCGGGATTTAACCACTATTGGTCACTGTACACAACATTATGTTATTTGAACATCCCAGAGGTTACCTGTCCTCCCAGCGAGAAAAGGTAAATTACGCTTGCTCATGGATTTTGAAGAAATTCATTTATTCCCCCGACTCTCTCTCTAAGAACATACACCCCGGCTTCCCGGAACCCCTTATGAATTCGAAAGGGCGACAACCTTAAACTACCTTTGAATGCTCTATCCAATAAAAATAGTTTCGATGACCTAGCCATGTTGCTAATGCATAAGGATCGGGACTTAATAATCACCCCTCGTACCATTAGATCTCTGAGCGATTAGGAAGGACGTATTAACTAAACAGCATTGAACTCAAGGCACAAATAATGCATGCTATATTTGACTGGCTTCCTCCGCCTTTTCCATGTGGGTTTGGAATTTGTCCTTATAGCCATTTCTTAATATTTAATTATTTCTAGGAGTAGGACCACTACCACTACCTAGTCATGTAGTACTCGAAGAAATATTAGCTTTCCAATTTCGCCGCAAAAATTGGCTGTACATTCCACGTACAGTAGAAGCCACAGTGTCCGATGAGATCAGAATTTGTTCAAATATGCTTAGAAACCAAAATGTTGATAGTGCAGGTGCGTAACTGCTTGACGCCGAATAATTCGCCCACAATTGACTGCCCTTCTTAAGGAGTCGATCATGAGTGACCTGTACACTGTAATTAATAATTAAGCTGATATTGTAAAAGCTCAGAGTTCACCTGAATTGACGCCCTATGACATCTGAGTTAGTATCAAAGGAATGAACAGAGGGATGGATAATGGAATAATAAGCATCCTGCTGAAATAGCTGGCGAAATGAAGGATGCGCATATTAAGAGAGACTTAACCTGTTCAGACCTTAAGCCTGGAGGGCAGTGTTCGGACTACACACATTTCTCAAATTAAACTCTGTGCTAGGAATCTTAAGTTGAGAGTCGAGAGAAGAATAATCAGGTTTCCTACCTGTTCCGATTATCAATTGGTTTGGAGCGGATAGGTATGCATATTATGACTTGGTTAGCCAATAGGAATAGGCAGACAATTACCCAAGATACGAGTATCTTGCAGCTCGTAGCTATGCTCCCTCTGATCAGAAAACTAGACAATCACAGTTAATAGTCGGCGGTGGGATATACATAGTAGGAGTAGGTGTATCCACATCCAGAAACTATATGTATAGGTATTTATGTATATGCATGATTACATTCCCACATACCTGTTCAGTCACAAAAAATACGTAGAGGGTCTAAAAACATTGGAATTTACATGCGTAGTTTCCTTTTAAGTTTTATGATGATTATCGGCCAAGCAGAGACCTAAGCCTCACCTTCTTTTATCAAATGAACTTGTGTTCCGTCAAGGACGCAGTAGTGCTAAATATTATGATGTTCATGTATAAGTAGTATGCAAAAATGCTGTTTATGCAGTATGTAGTAGGTACTAATATCTAAATGCAGCAGTTATATTCCGGGGAGGTAGGGACCTTAAAATAACTAATGACTAATACGCTTTGTTTCTGAAGACAAATACATGATTTAAAGTCTTTGTTATGGCTCGGACAAATTATCATAAAATAAATATAATTCTACGCCTAATTTTTTGCGCAAGGCTTGCGTTATCTCCCTCCTCTCACTGAAAAACGTTTGCACACATTGTTGGTTGTAAAAATATAATATTCTAGAGGCGTCAAAGATGAGATAAAAAAGGGGATAGGTATGTAGGTAGGGCTCCACACGCTCGGTCCGGTCCTGTCCGGTCCATGGACCGACCTACTTCTCACTTACTTTTTATCAGCTTAATATTAAGAATTTCTGTGATCAGAGGCGCAACTTCGTTATAGGTGCCTATTGTATCGAAAATTAGAGGTTGTAAACTGAAGATCCTATTCATTTCGATCCCTTCGCTAGGGTTGTGTCTTGGATATTAACAATCGTATGCCCAAACTCAGACTCAGGCCCAAACTCTAAGCAAGAAAAAACGGAAAAAGTACGTCCTTCCCTCCGAAATTCCATTTATACCTAGTATGAAAATAGACCGCGAATTTCGGTCGGTCCGGTCCGATTGACGGTCGCGCGGGTCTGATTGACGGTCGGGCCGGTCCGATTGACGGTCGGGCCGGTCCGATTGACGGTCGGGCCGGTCCGATTGACGGTTGGGCCGGTCCGATTGACGGTCGGGCCAATACTTTAGACCGGACCGGACCGTGGACCGACCGAAATATTCGGTCCTATGAAGCAGCCGGACCGGACCGTCCGGTCGGTCCGGTCCGTGGACCGACCGATGCAGGGCCCTATATGTAGGTACTGTTTACATGGGTCTATCTTATGACATGGTCTTCCGGGAATTATTGACGATCAGTTTAGCATTCTTAGGTAAATGTTCATGAGGCTGCAACTAATATTTAAATTTTAATAGCGTTACAGCCTTCCTACTAATTGCTCCTGACTCGTGAAGGGGCTTAAATATAATTTGCTTCAGTTGGTTTCATAATCCAAACATTAAAAGCTATTGGATATAAAGTTTCAAGCGACAGAGGTGATGCAAACATTTGACATTGAACTACGTCGCTGCTGTAGCTAACGCTCAGCACAATTATAAGTGGCACATGCCTGGCTCAGTTTGCTGTATTTTAAAATAGGAATATACTCCTAAAACCTGTGCTAGCATTCATAGATTTCCACATGACAAGGCTTGAGAGGGCGGATTTTAAATTGTTAAACTGACGCAGCAGGTGTGTAAAAGGATCATGTCACCAAGGATGAATAAACAATTAAAACCTTTGTTGCTAATACGGAATTCCATCAACATCAGAGACATACATATATGGGCTGGATACATTTATCGCTTATGAATAAAGACCAGAGCATATGCACGAAAAAAAGGTTGAAATGTGCGCATATATGCACGCAAAAGACAGTCAAAATATGCACGATATATGCTCGATCTCGATATACACAGCATATGCTATTTTTACAAAATGCGATATGTAATGCATAAAGGACGGGGCACCGAGCTTATGGCAAATCCCGCTTAAATAGATTTCGCTACAGCTTTGCATACTTAATTAATGTATCAACCTGAACAACTTTCCTATGGGCACAACCGTAATATCTCGACTCCTTGACCCTCTTCGGGTCAACGTAGGTCATATGCGGTAAAAATCCCCCTTAGATCGACTTGGCTGAAACTTGGCATACTTACGTAACTTTTACTCCTGAATAAGGGTTTAACGACCTCAACGGAGTATCTTGACTCCTTGACCTTCCACGGGTCATCGAAGGTCACATGGGGTAAAAATTCCACTGAGATCAATTTGCCTGAAACTTTGTATACTTACGTAACTTTTTAATCGTTAACAAGGTTTAAATGGACTTCAAAGGCGTATATCGACTCCTTGACCTTCTACGGGTCAAGCATAGGAGCTAGGTATTCAAAATTTAAAAAAATTGTAAGTGTGTAGGTGGGAGGTTGGTGAATTTAATGTCTCACATATAACAAAATAATGAATTAATCAGTGCCGATTACTCTGTCTCGTTTTCATAAAATAACTGAGTTACTAGCATATAATCTAAGTGTTCCACAGTAATATTATGTGTTCGGTCAGTCAGAGTCCATTCGTAGGTACTGAATGACCTCTAGACGTCAAATGTAGTAGTGGGAGCGTACTTAAAGCATGTCATATGGGCTAGAGAGAGTTCCAGGTCATTCGCAAGCACGCCAATATCCTTGTTGTCTCATTCGGTGGAAACCTGTGCCGCCGATTCGCTACAGAATAGTCGTGAAGCCATAGATGATAAAAAAAATATGCTCCTAGTAAAAAGTCGCTGAGTATGCCTGAGTGTGCCCTAAAAAGGACGAAACAAGTTAAGTTTATATTAAACCATAACTATTTTGGGAAGAGTAAAAGTTTGTGAAGCTCCCTTGGTAAGTCCTGATTTATGATACAGCTTTTGCGAATACTCATGATCGTATTTGGACTTTAGTTGGAAATATTATTTGAGCTGTTTCCGTACTAAACGACTACAATTTTGTTTTGATTGAGCCGGGTAAGAACAGGGCGCCCCGGCGCACGCAGAACCTTTGAATGATTTACCATGTAAGAATGGTTTTCCCAAGGGACCTTCGTGAACTTTGACTCTTCACAAATTTTGTGTTTCAGTTGAAAGGGTTTTGTGGTCGAAGGAAATGAAAAATACAAAGCTTGAGTAGAAGTGCATCAATGGGACCGAATTAACCCATTATGTGTCTTTAATTTTTTGGGTACGTTGAGCCATTTACTCGCACTCGCAATCTTTGTCTGACGATTTTAGGGGGGGAGTGAAATGCATATCCTTCGGAACGAACATTTTCCACCTTTTAGTTGTTTATTTACATGGAAAATGTTGTTGTCATAGGGGTTTCACTCAGGCAAAAAGTGGAGTTAACACAACAGCTCTATCTCTTTTTGGGGGCTCAAAAAGTTCTGACCCTTTTCCAAACTAAAAAAGGTTCATGATTTAAAAAAAACGCTGTCTGCAGCTGCTTTTCTTAGAAAATGAAACAAAAATATTATTAAATCCTGCTTCAGCAGCTTGGGACCAAAAGGTGTAATGCGAATGCGAATGTTGAGTAAGAGCTATTATTGCCTCAGCTGTTTCTTGTTGTTAACATTTTTGGTAGTTTCAGTTAACAGGACAGTGTCGCCATTAGCATAGTAACGAAGGCAATTTTGAAAAAATTAATTCTGTTTCGAATGCTGCAATTGGAGAGCCAAATATTTACATCTGCTTCTCATTAATTGCATATTCACAGAAAATATTTTGGACCTGTTTTTGTTAAATACCTGCTCATTGGTTTACATACACGTGAAGCATTTCATTTTGTTCTGTTCTCAAAATTTTTAAAAATCGGAGTGTTTCGAAAGTTTGTGGTACGTTTAGTAAGTTAGCCTCTTTTAAATGTAGTTTGATATGGCGCTTCACTTTTTTCGAGTTTATTATACAATTGATGCTCGATCTTATAGCTAAACTAAGTTTGTCTAAGAGTTTCTAAGAATAAAAAGTAGTCAACTGCATGAGTGGAGCCATGTCCACAATTTTGTTTCTCAGGATATGACTGGAAATATGATATAAGGCGTTATAATGTTGGTATTTTGTGGATCATGGTATCGAGCAAAATGGATCTTATGATGCGTGATTATATTTATCTGAGCTGTACGGAGCAGTTTAAAGCGTGACCCACAGACAAGACCATCATATAAGACGTTTTGGTCTAAAACTTTCTCAGACTCCAGTCTTTCCAATTTTCTTGGTTCGCGTCATCAGTGTTAGCTACTGGCAAATGGAATATGATAATGGGATTCACGTAGATCGAGTTTATATATTCAAATAGCGCTCTTTCTAAATCATTTACAATGCGCTGTGTAATTTGAGCTTACATATAATAGATGTTCAAGGAGATATAGAAAGGATATTTCCAAGGTGCTTCATTGATCTGATATGGCGCTTCGCGTAATTTGAGTTTCATACAAGTGATGTTCTATACTACGCAGTCTACTTTGAGTTTAGTCCCCGTTAATTTATATACACGTTATGCTTGGTCTACTGCGTTGTGTGATTTGAGTCTACATAATAAATCTGATAAAAGTGCCACAAATCTGAGTGTTTCGGAAGTTTTAAATACGTTTAGTAACTTAGCTACTTTTAGGTTCAGCTTGATATGGCGCTTCACGTCGTTCGAGTTTATATACAAGTGATGCTTGGTCTACTGTGTGTCGTGTAATTTTAGTTTACATATAAGCATACGTTCTACGCTTAACATATTATTGTTTCTAAGAATTAAACGTGCTTACTCAAGTGCATGAGTGGAGCCATGTCCACAATTTTGCTTCTCAGGATATGACTAGAAATATATTGTAAGGCGTTATAATTTTAGTATTTTGTGAAGCGTGATATGATCTTCGTTATATAATAATTAGGGTCTAATAGAACACGTATAGAGCAAAGAAGCAGCCATCGAGCAAAAAGGGTCTTATAATGCGTGATTACGTCTGAGCTGTACGGAGCAATTTCAAGTGTGACAGACAGACAGACAGAAAAACAGACGGACAAGATCATCCCATAAGACCTTTTGGTCTAAAAGTCTGAAATATGCCAAAATATGCACATATACGTCGAAATATGCACGATGTACAAAATATGCAAATATGCAGCAAAATCCTGAAATATGCTGAAATATGCCAGATACCATTACGTATATCCGGTCACGTGACATTACCCGTGGAGATCTGAAGTATAAGGGTGCCAACGTATATGAGTAAAAATATGCAAATATGCACACGTCCGATCTTTACTTATGCAACATCTGACACTGAATACCCAGTTTAACCTTGCACTTGCCTTGCATAGGCAACTATTACTACATATTTTTTACATTGCGAATGTCTGGATTTTTGAAATATACTATATAAATTGAAATTCGTTTATTCCGCATTTTAGGCGCTATACCTATGATGTAATTATTTATATTTAATTGTATATCTTTTGGAAAAATGTCTCCGTTTTTCTTAAATATTACCTATACAGTAGGTATCGAATTACGAATGAAAGGGGAGTTATATACTGTAGTGTGTACTGTAATAGTGATCAGAACTAATAGTTACATATACATACTAACGCCTACCATTGGGTTGGCCCCACTCACTCAGACGAAACGGGGTCGCGTTGAGTCCCACTCAGACGAAAGAGTGGAACCACTCCCGCCCCTACTACGAGCAATGCAATCTACACTACCTTTGTATCACAGCACAGGTGTAAAAATTTACGATACACTACCCTGGTATCACAGATGTAAAACTCTAAGGATACACTACCCTATCACAGTTGTCAAACTTGACGATACACTACCCTATCACAGTTGTAAAACTTAGACGATACACTACAATATCACAGTTGTAAAACTTGACGATACAATACCTTCGCATCACAGTTGTAAAAAACTTAGACGACTCGAATAACAAGACTTAGGCTTTAAATTTTCACAAATATATTTTAAGAAAAACTTCAAATGCATCTACGCTCTATCTGGTTCAAGGATAGAAGAATGATATACCGTGAAATTATTTACGCACTGGGTTAATGTGAAGATTGTTATGGACAATATGATTTAATAACTAAATCAAAATATACGCTTTAGCAGAGCTAAATGACATAACCAAACTTGTATCTCAATTACACTGTATGACACTGTACACGCACACAATGTATGTGGTTATCAATTCACACATCAGCCCAATCTGTTCATTCATCAAAATAATTTATTGATGATTATTATAATTTATTTATTAATTTATTGAATATTAATAATTTATTGAATGGAGCATATATACTGTTTAACTTCCAGGATGAATAGATGTGATGTGATGGATGTGAATGAATGGATGTGACTTCCAGGACTTATATAGAAGCTGTGGTTCTTGGTGCTGTTCGTTCTAAAGTCTAAACAACGTGTCTTAACCTTACATTCACGTTCATTTACAACTGTGACACACAGACAGTGTGGACTCGTAGCGGTGGGAGTGGATCCACTATTTCGTCTGAGTGGAATCAACCCGGTTTCGTCTGGTTGGGATTTCGTCTGAGTGGGACTACACCCTACCATTTAGAGGTGAGGAAATGAGAGTTAATAAGCAATTAATTACCTTACAGCTTACAGACAGCACTGCAGTTGGTAGAAATAAAAGCAGGCCCAACGAGACGCTATATTCCGTGAATATGACAGTAGTATTTCAGTACATGTATTGTTGAAGGTGATCTGAAACCCAACGTCAATAGTATACTCAGCTAAGCCAGTATCGACTCGAGCCTGACACGAAGGTGTAAAATATAGGGAATGGGAAAAGATGGCAAGGATTTATGATGCCATTTCATATAGTAAAGACTGTACCGATTGCCGATGGCCCATCCTGACGCTCAGAGGGATTTGCTTGCCATAATGTGAAGAAGGTATGCTATTCTAGAGTGGAACGCACATAATATTTATTACTACTCATTCAGCTAAAGAAAGAAAAAATACGTTGCCAAAAATTTATTGCCAAAATCATACATACCTATACCTCTACCTATACTAAAAGTCTGGGTAGTAGTGGTCTGTACCAAATATAAACGATTAGGTGCATACCTTTATGTGGGAAACAGAGGGAAGCCAAAACTATATCTTGTGATTATCCCAGAACACCACAATGTTCCCTCCGCAAGGAAATAATAATAGACCAAAAATGGATTCCATCATAGCAAAGCCTTCAATGCGGAATTATTATATGTATAACATCTTAAAGGTTCGTATGAGTGGAGTTAATACATATGTTATTTGGAGCAGCCCTTCCTATCAAGGGGACTTTAGCTATAGCTAATGCATAGATACCTCGTTTAGGCGCATTAGGCCGTGACCAAATCCGCATGTTATACGGCTTGGTCAACCATATAGTGCCTAAAAGTATTTGTCGGCTTATGGGCTGTATAAGCATAGTCTTTAAATGTGACGCCCTCGTGTTAGTAATTCACCTTTAAGCTTGACACAAAAAAGGTAATTGTTTCAGTCCCGACAGATTCTCTCTCCCGTCCATTGGAATTGGAATAAATATAACAAAGTATGTATTGGATGTAAAAGGAAAACGGCATCCCATAATTTCCCATCTGTCTGGTTTATTTAGCCTCCATTAGCAAAGTCTGCATTCTTTATTATGTTGGAAGGAAAGACTACCGACAGCAAGTAGGAAGACCAAGTCCACAGTTGCCTTTACAAATAGTAAAAAGTGGAGTTTGAATTCGCTCAATGTAGGTTTCTATGCTGTGTTTGTGTATTTTATTTACGGAGTTAACAATAAGTAGTCAAGAAATTGTTTAAAGAGAAACGGGCCCTCGTAGAGAGCCTGTGCCTATTTGCCTATGTCTGATTTTAATGTCAAAATGGGATGAAACGGAGGATACGGTGGTTGGCTGATGGTTTAGGCTTAGCAGAATGGTCCCTACTAAAATAGCCTTAAAATTCAGGCAGGGTTATTTCTGACTTACTTTTAGCTTTTCGGCGATTCCACAAGTAGAGAAGAATGGTCCCAAGGAGAAGTGTAGCCAGGAGGGTCCCAATAACGGCTCCTGCGATTGAGCCGCCGCCATAGCAGTCCGCCGCGTTATCAGCCATCTTCACTTCAGCCCAGGCTCCCTTCAATTAAAGTGTTCATAGGGGCCTTTGATGTGTCCCGAAGATCAAATATGCATAGAATGTCCAACTATGTCCCGGGATTGACTTTACTTTTCTAATTTCCCATTAGCGAATGCGTAAAGACTGCCGGTGATCCGGCCTGCATACAAAGTTCCTCCTGCTAATAATGATCACCTCAAACCGTTGACCAAGTTTGGATTTGGGACAAGGGGCCAAGGTAGGTGTGGTGGAAGTTATTGATAGAAGACGAGTGATTGACACTTTGATTAGTTCTTCAACCCCGTAGCAATTTGAGACTTTTGTTTTTGCCCCACTTGGACTCCACCATACACTTGTCCCAATAATGGAATGGTAATAGGAGCTTCTCCTCACTCATTCATTTACGGAGTTTAGGCAGGAGGACAGGAAGCTTGGATTCAGAGGTTGGGTTTAATAATTAGAATCCTTGGCTTGATACTCTGTAATATAATGCGGGGACAGAGGCCTCCTTTGACAAGGGACTCTCTCTTTTACGTCGTCTGGCCCTCTATGGCCAGGTCCAAGGAGCAGGTAGCAGTCAAGCTTGATTCCCACCTTCGGGCTCCTGTGCCCTTTAAAGCTGCAAGGGAATACAATTAGGTATTATAGGAATGAATCATGTTCGGGACTATTAATGGTATATTTATTCATAAATCCGGCCCATCCATTGTTATGCGGCAGCAATAGTAAATTAATGGCCGTATTCTGTCTACACTGTTCGGGGACTTGAAGGCAGACCTTTCCATACATCCAAGGAGATATTCTTAGTAGGTACTAGGTATCAATATGAATTCCTTTCCAATATTTGTTTACAGTGCATTACAAGCACTTATAAATGCTGCAATGACTTCTGGCAACGAAAAGTGCTGATTCTACCGAACAAAATGATTCTATTTGCACACAAAGCTGAGTTTAAGTGAGTTTGGTTTAGGAAAGTTTAGGTCACTACGTCTTTTTGTAGCTTTGTAGGCGAGTGTATAGTTTTTATACCAAAGGTCAGAGTTTTTTAGCCTCGTTAAGTACCACCCAAAACCACTCCTTTATACAAAATCGAAAAGAATTGAATGGTTCCATGCGCGACTGCTTATGTTATACATCCGATTAGATTCAGAGGAAGACCTTTTCAGGCCAAGTCTGGATTATCTAGACTAATCTGAGCAAATTCATAATTGGTAACTTTACGATCCCTGAAAACTTTACGGTTATAATTATAAGCCCCGCCAAAGATATGTTTGCAAACTGATGGTTGAAGGATACTGGGAAACTTTAATAGTCACATACTTATTTGCCAAGAATGGCTTCCATCTTAATTTTCACTCATCCCTATCCCCGACCGTTCACACTCTTTCACTCATCCTTCATAAGCTGATTACACTTCCGAATCCAAATTTTTTAGATGAAGGGATGAGGGATGAAATATTTATGGACTAGTGAGGGGTTGTCAGAGAAAGGAACAAACGTAGTTCACGCTTGGTTGGTTTGACATGCTCCTGTATTGTTTACTAGGTTGGGTCAACAATGCCGAAAGCCACTATCCATATCCTTCCTTCCGTTTCATTTGATGCTACAGTAGTGCTAGTAATATGGCCGATTGTACGCCATTTAACATTCAAATTATTACATGAGGCGAAATGTGCATAGGAGTGATAGGGATGATGTAACTAGAGATCCTTCTAGGTATTTGCAAAGGGATTCAGTGCGGATGGATTCTCTTCCAGCATTTCATTTACATGCACGGAACATTCTAAATTACTGTTTTGAGAGCACAAAAGATAAATTAGAATAAGGATGCTGTACAATTTCCGGAAATTAAAAATTTACTTATAAATCACGAAGAATCCACGCATACATAACATCAGCGCGGTCATCGAGTACTTGCATTTAGCAGGAATTAATATAATTAGCTCAGGCGTAGGAACATGCGAAATGCGGAAAGCTACAATATATCTCTTCTCAACAGGCAAATGCTACCATCTCTCTCAGCCATTGTCATGGGTAAAATGCCTAATGTCTGCATTCGGTAATAGTACCTGCAACATTCCAAATGAACCTACTGTCATGTCCATACTTAGTTTCTAATTTTGCCGTACAGTAAGTAGTACAACAAAGGGTTCCAGAAAAGTGGACCGGAAGCCTGGAACCGGAAGTAATCTGTTCAGTTAGACTTTAGTTCCGTACGTTGAGTCATGGCACAAAGAGGGATGAGTATGCGTATTGAAATACCTACTAAATACTACAATGTAGAGGGCGAACCTAAATCACCAATTTCAGATTCGAATACGGGAATACGATTCTTAGTGACTACGCTTATTCAGACAAACTCCAAAATTGGAAATGGTAAATACTTTTACTCTGATTTAAAATACAGTAGTATTAGTGTAGGTATATACATATATTACGCATCCCATTCCGATCACATTGTTTTTTGAAGTAGTCTGAAAATTATTATTAAATATTGACTTTGCTCTGTAATTAGTATATTTGTTCCGCATCCTGTAATCACAATGCCAATATTATTCGGAAACTAAAATATTCAAATACTTACGACTACATCCCTACATCTGAATCCAACCAAGTCTAATCTAATTCTATAAAGCCGTTGTAAGCATGTGATAGGGAAGTCAATAAGATGTTCGAAACAATTCTGGTTAGCAAGCTTACATTACAAATTACAATAGGTGTAATCAAACCCGGACTTCGAATATTACATAGTAGAATTATTAATTAGTATATGAAGCATGACAAATGACAAGGTATAGGTACCTAGGTGGGTATTATTTACTACGAATTACTGCGTACACGCGTACGCATCACATAAATACACTCGCGTCGGTTACCTGAGACGAAATAGGAAATCAAGCACAGATGCATGAGCATTATCATTAGGTATTACGCTATTCAGCAGACTGTCTATACTTTATAATTAGGGATAAAGGCTGAACCCCGATGAAATATATTTTGGGATTAGTAAAGCACTAGCGCGAGGTTAAAATATGGGCTAGATGGGAGACATGATGCCTATTATTTTAGCGCCTTTGTAACAAATGCACTGTAACACTGCCTATGCATGCACTAATACTGCACAAAACAACATATACATATGTACATATGTCATCCACAACGCTACCTATATTACTAACACTATTGCGGGTTTCACATAATGAGAGAAATAATACACAATTAAGTGAATTTCGAGGGCAATTTATTTTTGAATGGAACTCGAATTATACGACTCGCTCCTTTAAAATAATTTGAGGTTCGTTCTATTTGGATTAATAGAATTCCATTATTTCAGCTTGCACCTAAAACTAATACTTATTTGCGTTACATAGATAGTATAACGCAAAGTGTTTCGATTTGATCATTTTACGTTCCTTTAGTTTTGTTTTCAAGTCTTAACTGTTTCTGCACTTTTGTGTATTTTAGCGTACACATCTCATACTGTATACATATATATTCCTGTCATTTCTATACATACATAGTATCGGAAAGGGGATAATGTGGAAGAAAGAAGAGCGTATGAATGATAAGTCGGAAGTCGGAATCTCTATTTTGCTCGCCTTGTCTGCTGAATGGCGGATATATCTAAGGCAAGAAGGATAGGTTCTGCATCGTACAATTAAACTCAAAGGTTATTGATACACCTGCCTAAGAGAAACATAAACAAACACGGACGGGAAGACACGACTTGAGGTTTGGATTTGGATTCCCATTGTGTAGCTGTAGCCGAGGCTCTTTCATTCATTGAATTCACGCACTAGTTCATGCTGTTCATGCATTTGAAGTCCTGGGACAAGGCATGTCTCCACATAATAATTAAGTTCATAGTATTTACTACACAACTGCCATATCAGTCCCGGCCCTTTTCTTTCACAAAAAGTATTTTACTCCCAACCTCGACGCCCTTCTCTCTCAAATATGTCGATCAGTAGGTTTAAGACTGACTCTCTCTCTCTTAGCATACAGGTATAAATAGTAACTAGACAAGGCCTGATGACATAACTTCCTGGCATGTGCTCCCATAAATAAGTAATGAGGACAATTGACAAAGACGTCTGTCAACTGCTACTTCATAAATAGTTAATTAAAAGTGTCACATATGAGGTCTGGAGTTGAATACGTAGGCTAGGCCTGACTCCAAAGGTTTAATGCACCCAGCCAACGACTTGGAATCTTCTAAGCAGTAGTTCTAATCTACGTACAGGTGAGCCAAGGACCACGCATTCTTCCCATTAAGAAACCCAGTCTTATTACTTATTCAGACTGAAACTCACTTCCAAATTATCCAGTTTGGGCTCTCCTCTTTGCATAATAATGGAAGTTGACTCGGAAGGGCAGGATGGGGATCTCAGGTCCAAATAAAATAAAAACCGGCTGGCTTCGGCTTCAGAAGTCAAGTTCAACAATTTCTGAGTCCACCAAACCCTAGGTACTTTTTTTACAAGATGAAACAGAGAATGCTTTTCAACGGCGTCCAAACTCACTTTTATGCCTGGCTATACTACCTGGAGCAAAAGTCCACTTGTTCTGGAAGGGGGTAAGAACGGGTAGAGGTGGATTGGGGGTACTTGAGGGTTCTATTCACACTATACACAAAGGGCCACTATCATATGCCTGCCTGCCTGGAACAGAGATTCACATGGCATGGAGGAGCCTGAAGGAGACTGAGAGTTCCCTGGGCAAGAACTCAGGTGTAACTGTGAGGAGGTGCGGGAAGAGACGCTGCACAGGTAGGCAGTTAGCATTAGAACGTACATACATAGTAGTGGATTGAGGCTGGTTCACTTGTACAGTCCACCTGTTCCCCTGGTTCATTTCAGGTGGAAGCCTCCCAGCCCTCTGGAATCAAATACAACCCTCCATTGTTGCTCCCAAAGATTATTATTATTATTACTGCGGGGATGATACGTGAGTCTTTTTTGGGAAGACTAGGCAAGGCATAGGCTGTGGCTCAGATCCAGCATAGCCCAAATTCCATTCCTTCCATGTCAGGCCTAACCTTGTAGTTAAAAGCAGGCCTTTTTTTAAACTGGCATATTTTGGATGATGATGCATGATTGGAGATTGACGGGGATGGATTGGATACTATGTATATTCTAATTCTATGCATAATAAACCCAGATTCATCCCCAGAGTGCTAGACAGAGATAATAAAAAGCTTAATTGATTACGTATGTTTTCAGAAATTAGTTCATGAGGTCCTTGGAGAAGACTCCTTCCTTATATCACAATTCAGCCCTCATGCCTGGTAGGATAGGAGCCTAACTGTAAATGAATGATTGGGAACTTTATGTATCTCCTGTATGCTCATATTCGTGCATTGTTCATTATGAAGCTATCTTGACGCCCGTACACTACACATTCCACACCTGCGAGAACGCCTCATTATTTTCGTTTTGGAACGAGACAAACAATTACATGGTTAACCCTAAAAGAGCCTGATGGTGCTCACCTACATAAGGATTATTGGAGGAAAGATTCTTACTTCTCACCCACTCCATTTCACATAAGCTTTGTGCTCAGGATTCTAAGATTTCAACGGCTTATTATTTATGGCAACTAAATTAAGAAGCATTTCTGGTTTTCAAAACCTAATTACGTATTCTCGCAATAAATTAAGGTCAGGCTAGCTTAGGCTGAATTGAGTTAGATTCGGCTCGCTTTAAGGTAGCGTTGCCGTGGACTTTGGACCCTGTGTCCTTGCATTGAGAAATTTGGTACACGAGCCACATTTTACTGCCAAGGTGTAGAATGATGAGCAGTACGTCATTGGAAAGAT
>JAQFZY010001080.1:0-18353 GCA_034696285.1 Hypogastrura burkilli
CGGAGCAATTTAAAGCGTGACAGACGGACAGACGGACAGACACCGAGACCATCCCATAAGACCTTTTGGTCTAAAATAGTTAACTTCCCCAATAGTTTGATCTTAGGTCTCTTGATCGGTTTAAGCATAATAATTCTGTCCAACTATTTAAATGCTTTGCCCAGTTCACACTTCTTAAATGACAATTCTAAAGAACGCTGTCTGACCAGACCAGAGTTGACCGAGTCCCCATCCTGAGCCCTCCTTCTTGTCCGTGTGGTCTGCCCTGCTCTTTAGTTCTAAATTATTGAATTGTCAAGGAGAGCTGGGAAATTAATGACACGTCAATATGTTTCCCCGTTCCTCCTTTATGACTCCGTCCGTGTACCTCGCCGGAGCCCCTATCTTGTAGCCCATTGTTTTCTTTATATGAGCTGATAGGAGAAGATCCTCCTCATCAATTTGGAGGATCTCATCATCTCAGGAGTTTATTGGATTATTCCCTCCCCGTGCTCTACCTGCTACTTCCTACATATGCTAAAATCCCGAATCCAGCTCAATCCGCACGTTGATCCCGAGTCCCCATTTGAGAGTGGTGGTTTCTGGGCTGGGCTCCCCCCTTCCCGTAATAAGCTAATAACTGTCGGGTGTCAATCATAAATTTCTCCACCCTTCCGTGCCCCAAAGTCTTCGTCTCGCTACAGTCTCTCCTTGGCCCCAACTCCGTTTTCGCGAGGAAGTAAGGAACGAGCCGGACTGGGAGATAGATGGATTCCGGAGATAGACTACTCCGCACTTCCCTCCTCGGCCTCGGCGAAAAATGAGGAGCTTTAATCTGGGAAAAGTGACGGGTCTCACCAGTTCCCTAATGAAAAGTTAGCGTGGAGATGAGATAAGGTGATCAGGGGATGGACCATACGGATGGACAATGCCCACGGACCCATGGACCGTCGCTCAAGCTCATCCTATTAAATTATCTTCTAGGCTCGGGAATGGGATTTGAGTCGAAGGTCTAGGCTCTAGAGGTTAGGTCCACAGATACTCTGGGAATTTAATTTTCAGAAAGGCTCTAAAATAATTTCCAACTTTATGCGGATACGTCTTTTTATATTCTTCATAATGCCTTGGAATTTTTAGACGTCGAAGGCAAACTTTTGGAAATCTGTATTATTTGGGCAACAATCAGTAGGATCACCTCAAAGCCTGGACTCAATCTACAAGTATCAAAATGATAAATTGATCCACATTGATTAACACCCAGCATCTCAAAGTGTAGAAATAGGAAGCCAGTGAGTCTTATACGCTTTTCCTCTGAGGGCTTCTCTCACCTCTCCAGAGCAGGTCAATAAATCTCCTCCTGATACAATATATTTTGTAGGCATCCCTTAAGAAAGACTGTATAAGGGCCTCGTCATGCTCGCCTTGAGATAAACGGGCGCACACACCCGTCATTTAGTTGGTACAATAATTTGGGATCAAATTTGAATAGGGCCCTCTATCTCCCCCAACCAACCCGGCTCTTACCTCTAAATAAGTTGATTCACCTTACTCTGTAATTATCTAAACAAGGAAACGAAGTTGGTCTGAGATACACAAGAAGGGCCCGAGCCCTTCCACCTCCTCCCGCCTGCATTCTCAATCTGCTCCCAATAAAAATCATAAACGGCTCCTTCTCCAATGTACAATTTATATGAGAACAAAAAATCTAGCTAAACCTTCTTTTATACCTACCTTCGTCTCTGGAACTGTGTATCAGGGATCTTTAATGTAGCCCTTGGCCCTGGAAGCAGTGAGCAATCATGTGGGTTGATGTTGTCACTCAGCCTAACGTGTGAGCACTGTCCCTCGTAGCTATGAATTAGGAAGGGTGCCTGCCAAGTCTAAAAATACAGTCTTGACCTTTCTTCTGTCTCTACTGCTTCCAGCCGTTCAGGACTAGCATTTAAGGCAAGAATAGACTAGTCACGGAAGGTGTGAAGGTCAAGCTTGCACGGCATACGGCGTATGGGAGTACCATGTATTACTATTTACGTGCAATGAAATCAAATTCAAGAATTACCTACAGTAGTAGAGTAGGTACTATTTTCAAGTGCTTTGGAGAGTCACAATTGCCAATTTAAAAAAATAGGCTCAGTTTCGCAATTTCGAATTGGCGAACAACTGGTTGAATATGCAAAACAACAATATTATTAGAAGTTTAAAAAAAACTACACACAGTTTAAGTGAAATGAGCTTAAGCAAAACCTAGTTGTATAACTTAAAGCTAAAGTAAAGCCAAGCTACCTCGTTACATAACTACAATATATAACAATATATCTAAAGCTAACATAACCTAACTAAGCATAGCAAAAGCTAACTTGACCTAACTTAAAACTTAACATAGCCAAACCTAAGCTAACTTAACATAAGCAAAGCTAACCTAACCTATAACTTAACATGAGCAAAGCTAACCTAACCTATAACTCCACATAAGCAAAGTTAACCTAACCTATAACTTAACATATGCAAAGGTAACCTAACCTATAACTTAACATAAGCAAAGCTAACCTCATCTATAGCTCAACATAAGCAAAGCTAACCAAACCTATAACTTAACATAAGCAAAGCTAGCCTAACCTATAAACACAGCCTACCAGCCAAGGCCAAAGCTAATCTAACGTATTTTGACATAGTTAAAGATAACCAAGGCTAACCTATCCTAACACATGATAATATTTTGCAATCATAGCCGAAAGGTAATTTCTAATTCTGAAAACATTAGCCTTGCGAATTGGAATTTGCAATGTGGTCCACTACAAACATCAAGTTAAGCAAATACCATAAAGCTAACATGTAGTAGGTATTTCGCTGAAATGCATACGATTTCTAGTAGATAACAGCGTAGCAAACTGGAAGCCTCCGCATCAATTCTGACGTAAAACCAACGGCTCAGCTTCTACTGGTAATTACATTTTAGGCTATAGCGCTGATCACTGCCGCTGATTATCGTCTACATTCAAAGTTATGTCATTTCTGGCTATTGTACGGAATCGAATCACAACTATGGATTATGAATGAATTGAAGCAAAACCATGTGAGTCGTAATATTAATTCCGGCACGTTGTATTTCTGCACAACTTCTCACGCTTCATCTAAAGGATCCTCCAAGTAGCCATGTCTGTCTGGGGATGCAGATATATTTAATAATCCAAACTCTTGATCCAAATCTGAGTTGCAATGTATATAACCTATACTACATATCACGCTGAGGCGTCCTAACAAGCCCTTTAATTAAAAATCTACTTTTAGAGTGGTCCTATCTGATTGATTCTCCTCATAATAATAATTGAGCCAAACCAGTAAATGTAAATCTAATCTTGTTTCCACGACCGGAGTCTCGGCTACTGTGGAATCTTGTACTACAAGTTGGAAGGGAGATTCATCAGGGAAAGTCAATCCCGGCAGATAGCTACTAAGCCTCTCATCATTATCTCCGAACATGCTGGCCATCCCATCAATGAGTAAGAATCCATGTTCCACTTGAATAACAAATGAGTTCGGCCAGGACCCTTCACTGACTGACTGTAATGAATGAACTCATGAATGGACGGAAAGGCAAGTGCTGGACAGTCCGTCATGGACTTGGGCTTTGTTCTAAGTTCAAGCCAATATTTGGGCCTTGGGGCGAGGCGGGTATATAGTAGGGAAGAGTGGTGAAAGTGGCCATCTAAATGTAGGGGGCTACACAAATAATTAAATATTCTGGTCTCGTGGAGGAGGACAGCCAAGTGAGCAGGTCCTACTGCACTACAATGTCGAGGGAACATAATTATATTTATATGCAGGCGGAGCTCTATGTTATCGGGGAGTTGAAGGTCCAGGAGTCAGTATTTTTTCACGACGGAAAAATAGCTTCTTTTAAAAAATAAACAACTATAATATACAGCTGAATCTGTATTTTTTTAGTCCGAAACCAATATAACCTAGCTTACTTAACCTAACCCAACAACTCTGACTACAACAACTTAATAGCGCCTTTAATATGACCTAACTTTAAATTCTCAAGACATGAAGGCAACAAGTTACATTCCTGATGCAAAGCTCGATAAATCAGTACAAGACATATGTAATATACAGTAGAATTTATCCACAAAAGTATTGTGAAAATGTACGTCCATAATTGAATAGTCACTGGACGTCCAGAGTCACTGCAACATATGCCTACGAGGCCTGATGCAGTATTTTAGGTACATGGGACACGTAGAGCCTTAACATTGGACATTGCTACAAGCTACAAAGTTGACAACTGTTGTCTGGAGGGGAATTCATTTTTATCTCCCTGGGCCCAACGGAGGTATGACATTTTAAGGACATTCATAACGCCTCTAATTAAAGACGAGTCGAGGAAAGGGGAAGAGGAACTTGTTTGGGCACTTTGTCTCCACAAGACGAACACTTTAAGTTCTTATAATAATATAAGCCCCAATTATACGATTCCTATACCTAAACCTACCATCCGTCGTATATCTGAACCAAAACGTACAGAAATACCTCAGCAAATAACACAAGGCAAACTCTGGACTTCTAAACAGACTTATATTTGATATTTTACTGTAAGCATCTTACAGCTTTTAAGATTAAGTAATATAGCGCCCCAAATACATGTAAAATGGGGAATATTGATCTATTAGCGACTAACGACTACGTTATATTGTACTCATTTAATTTGTGCTCAAGGTAGGTATTGAATACTTACTACTAAATCGCCAGCACCCAGCGCTGGGTGCGCTCATGAAGAATCGAATTCGGAATCGGAAAACGGCTGAGACGCTGCTTTCTCTTGGAGAGCGTCTGGATCTGTATTTCCAGCTTCGCCCTCTTCGACGTCGTACTTCCGCTTGAGATACTCAAACTCTTCATCCCCCCAAGTGTCCACTTCAGCGTCCGATTGGTCGTCCTCAGGGTCATAAGTTATATACTCGACCATGAGCTCTAGAGGACAATCAAACGTAAACCACATTACTTTCATTTTGAATAATAGAAAAACCAGTAAATTGAGCTTCGGTCTAGACGTACTCTGATCCGGGCACACACGCTCAACGTGGAACTGATAGTAGCCCATGACCTCCCAAAAAGTGCAGTAGCCGTCCGTCCCAAGTACTGCCGCAATGTTCTCCGTGTGATCATAAATACTTTGCATGAGCTTAAAGGAACGTGAGAGAGCACCCGTGAACTCGTTACTGGGATTCCCGGTCATGTCGAACTCCGTTTCTAAATTCCAAGCCAGAATGTCCTGGTTTGAAAGGTGTTCGTCTTCAAGGTCTAGTGCTTGGATCGGTGCACGCTTCCCGATTAATGGGTTGTCACTTTGCCCTGTTGCACACGGGAACAAAAAATCATTAGGGGAATCTGGCATTATTAAGTTAATTGGAGAAACTTGTCGCTCTGCAGTCATACCCTAAACTAGGAAATTCATATCAGGTTAAGTTCATCGCAGCCATAATTTGCAACAGATGCAATTGATCACAGCGACTATTTACAGGAGCGTTGATTAGTATTGGAATTTAAGGTAGGCTGAAGTAAGCACTGCGAGTTGACGCTGGTATGTGATTTACAACTATGCTATAATTCGGCGATTTGACTTGTGCTTACCCCAAAGTGTCCAGATCTCACGAAGGAGGGACACGAAGGCTTTAACCAAATGCTTCCGACACTGACAGTGGGTTCCGGTTGGATCATACCAGGTTGTCGTCCGGAGCCACGAGGCTCCACCTATTTCGGCTCTGAAGGGACTAGGCACAAAAGTCAGGCCCCCACCAGCCCCCTCCTCATTCTCACTATCATTCATGGCCTCTTCTTCTTCGTCACTCCAGACAGCATCCGGTTCCAATTCTTTAAACTCGCGCCTAAACGAAACAGGCTCCGTCCGACGTTTTTTAACTCGTAGCTTTGGCTTCGGACTAGTAGCCTCAGCCTCCTCTCCTCGGATTACGGATTGATGTGCGGACTCAGGTTCATTTAGTGTTTCAAGGAAGTAGTAGAAGTGGTCAAAAATGGCCAGTCGCTTCAGTCGACGTTTCGTACTGTGGAATACTTCAATGGTTCGTTGGGCCAGGAATGTTGACATACATTTACCTACAAAAGAGGAGAAAACAAAATGGGACCTTTCCAGTTTCTATTAAAATACACAATACATTCAGTATTGACTCACTGTCATCCGTAGTAGATCGGCAAAGATACTTGTACGTTGTCTTGCTCTTGGAGGTCCATTTTAGAATACCGAGAATAGAGAGAAGATTGGCGTAGCAGTTGTTCTCAGGTATTGATACAGAGTCGTACAAAGTAACAAATAGCTGGTCATAGCTGTTTGAGAAATTAATGAATTATCATTAGTAAGACATATGTATGTATTGCTAGACTGGCACTATGTAAATTGGTATTTGCGATTTCATAGATACCTTGTTTTAGGATAATTTAAATGTATTTCTAATTCCTTCCTAATCAATTACAGTATATCAACGGCTCAGTTGACGCGAAATATATTAGTGAAATTGAAATCCCATGTACTATGTACTTCCTAAAATTTAGTAAGTAATTTAAACAGTAAAAAATGTAATGATTTGTAGGAAATCTTTAAGTGAAGCTCAATCAGTAATCGTCTGAAAAATCATAATAAAGTATAACCACATAGTTTTGCAGGAGCAGGGCTTACTTCTTTTCGGTATGCTTAAAGTAGCCCATCCGGTGAATGGTTCTCATTGTGTCCAAAAACAACAATCGCACCTTTAGTTCCATTTCCTGGAGAAAAATTAGGAACCGAGTTAGATCTAAATACGTTAGCTGCTTTAAATAGAATAGCCCGTATGTAAAGCCTGGTAACCTGTAGTATCGAAAAAGGCCTCCAAATAGCCTCAATCAGAATCTCGGTCCATTCCTCCAACTCCCGCCTCCAGTCCGACCTCTTCCATTCTTTTGACACTTGGGGAAGGTCCTCTTCATAGGACACTCCGGCCCAGAGGTTCTTGGCCCAGACTAGGAGGCTCACGAAATTTCGGAGCCTATTATTTTGAAGGAACAAGGCCCCGCTTTTTCGGGAATGCTCAACCTCATCAAGGAGTGTCCTTAGGTCAGTTCGGACCATTTTGAGCGTCACAAAGAACCCTCCGTTCATCAAGGATTCTCGAATGGAGAGATTTATGCAGCCAGCGAGACTCTTCACCCGGACTTTTTTCTTCCGCTTAAGTTTGGGGTTCGAGGCTGGGTCAGGCTCACGGGCTGGACTCTCGTCGGACCCAGCTTCAATAATCTCAACGTCATCCGAAGTGTCTCCTACGACTTGAACCTCAGCCGGTGGTTGTGGTTGTTTGGACTCTGCCGGTGGTTCTGCTGGCTCAGGCTCTGCAGCCTGTAAACGGGTGGAGGGACCGGCGACTGGCTCGCAGGACATGGCGACCTCAGGACAAACGGGAGCCTCCAATTCATTGTTGTTGCCTGCGATATAATGTGATTTAAGTGATTTTACGTGGTTTAATATGGCCGACAGTGTGAAAACCAACTTTAAAAAATGGCGGCTGTACTAAATACCAAAAATTGCGAAATCGTATGAAATTACAATGTGAGATGTGAAAGTGTAATTTCTTACAATACTGCTCCGAATCAATAAGACTTCCACTAGGAATGACAAGCACATCAGGATCTGGCGGACGGGACGGATCATCAGGGTAAAGAATTCCTTTTCCAGGTTTCATTATGGAACCACTGCCTTCGCTCTCAGCTGGTTCTGGTCCGTAATCCGAATCTTCAGCTGACGAAGACGGACTATCGTATTCAAAGGAAGGGGACGGGTCTGAGTCACTTTCTTCCTCTATCGGGTCCTCCTCTTCGGATGACACGTAGGCGTCCCCGACCTCATAGTCCTCCCTCCGCGTGATCTTTCGGATTTCGTTCTCTTCCGAGTCCTCATCCTCATCCTCATCCGAGGGCTTATCCTTCGGGATCACGGGATCGAGTGTCTGATGGTTCATATCAAATCGCTTCTTCTTCCGAACCAGGAATTCTGGCTGCTGGTCAGACATTAGGGCCCACTCCTTCTGGTCCTTCACGTTGAGGTAGTGAAAGATGGAGAGGACGGGGTCAACAGAGGGAATTCCTTTTCCATGGACAACGGAGACGCTGGGCTCTTCTTTCATAAAAGCTACCGGGGCCTCCATAACAGCCTCATCTATGACGGCCGTCAAGTGGATAAAGTCTCGTTCTGCGTTCTCCCGAGTCATGGCTTTGAGTTGCTCGTAAGTAAGTGTTCGGGCATCTTCTGGGACTCGAGATTGAGAGTCCGCTGCTGCCGGTTCAGGCTCCAGGTCATCTGTCTGGATCTCAATTTCTTTTGTAGGAATCTTGGCTGGCACGGCCACCTCATTTGCCATAAACGATTTCCTGGAGAGAAAATTAAAAAGGACTTTTATCAAACTGCTACTTTTGTATTCTACAATCTATTACATTTAAAGTGAATTCTCTTGCGATTTCATTACTTAATTCAATTATCAATTATCTAAAGAAGCTAGTTTTGACTTCTGACTGTAAAACTTGTTTCAAAATACTTTCAACCTATTGCTAATTGCGTTATAATCAATTACAGCAAATCAACGATCTCATTTGACGGAAAACACTATATGTATTTAGTAATGAGATCCCCTGTAATATTTAAACAGTAAAAAATCTCAACAAATAATAATTGTTTAAATGATGCAAACTAAAACGTATTTCAGGAAATTGTTATATAATGTGCTAAAGATAACTTTGAGCGAAAATCTTACTTGCTTGGAAACTGAAACTGTGCCGATCTAGGAGCTGCGACACTGTCGTCCAGCCTTAATTGTGCCTTAGAAGTTCCAGGAGAAATCAAAGTTGGACCAGCACCTGGTTTTCCCAGGCTCTCTCTCCTTGCCAACTGGCGGTTCCGATTTTCTAATACAAAGATCTCATTCCGACACAACTGGAGCTGGGTCTTGAGGGCTTCCTGTTCCATTCGGGTCTTTTTCTTCTCCTCCGTCTCCCGCTTTCGGAGCTCTTCAATCCCTTTGAGCCTAAATCAAAGGCTTAAATTAGGCCCGTGCTATTTAATTCCCAGTTGGTGACCAACCTACTTTTGACACACTTCCTGTCGCCTCTCCGCAGCTTGGACTTCCAGTCGACGCCGGAGAATTGAGGCCTCGCCCTGAATTGTATAATTGTCAATTTTCAACTGTGCATTATGCGCCTCCATCTCCTTCATCTGGCTCTTCATCAGGGCCAACTGAGCGTCGTTGTCCTCCTGAACCCTTTGCTGAGAGCGCTCATTATGATTCCACTGGGCAAATTCATGGATCTCCTTGAGCCGCTCTTGCTCGGCTTTGGAGGGTTCGACCCACAGTTCGGACTTCTCCAGCTCCGTAATTTGAGTGGCCATGAGGAAGTCGTCATCGTCATCCCCCCAGAAAGTCTCATCCTCGGTAGACTCGTTGGGCTGGATGGGATTCTGTACATTTCCAGCTGCTGAAGTGCTGAAAAACATGACAACATTACAATATATCTCACTATTCTCTTGTATACAAATACTGCGAATAATTGTAAAAGGCATAGGTGCGTTATGCAACTAAAATTCAGACATAGGATACCTTGCTACTACCATCCCCGCGTTCCAGTTGTTCCCCAAAGCATGTGTCTGATTTATACCGTTCCGTTTCATCTTTGGACGGGCTAGAAAATAGGAAAATATACATTTTCTTCAGACATAGAAAGAAACCTGCTAAATGATAGATCACAATCACACAAACCACACGTATACCACTACTACTGCTTAATACTATTACGAAACAGGCGTCTTGTATTTTACCTGAACTAGTAATGAAATTACAAAACAAGTACAAACTGTTTCTCTCCTCATCGTAGTCTCTATTTATTCCGGCATCAGTATACAACAATTGATTACTTAATTTCGACATTTTTACTTATTTTGCTACAGGTACAGGAGCGATTTGGGGTTGAACTTGCATCGGAGGTGGTGGAGGAAGGGGCTCAAGACTATCATAGGCCTCCGTCTTCTTTGCCAGCATTTCACAGACATGATCATCCAAGGCAAAGGAGGCTATGATCACATTTGCGACTGCCACAAAGAACAACCCAAATATTAGGTACGTATGGATCTTCTCCAAGGTAATGTCACTGAAGTCGAGCCTTGAGAGGACCACGTAGCCAATCCCAACAATAATCTGGAAGAAGTCGATAATGATAATGAATACTTCAAAACTATAAAGAGTTATAAAACTATGTAGCAAAGTAGAACCAACTTCAATGATTATGCAAGAACAGACGAGAAAATAATTTAGGCCAGGATATGATAGGGCATGAGCATAGGCCACAACGAAGCGTAGCTGAGAGGAGGAGGCAGAGAGGAGGGCCAGGGTCATGATTGCATGGGAGAGGGCAATAGTCCTCCGATGGACCAGCATCCCCTGAGGTGCCGGATATGCGTTTAGATTCGTGGCAGTCCTCCCTGTCCGGAGGCCGAGTCCTGTCGAATCCATAGATGATTCGGAACGCTATAGAGCCAAATTACCAAACACTTTAAGAATATGTTTACAATCACCTACATCGTCTTCAAAAGGGATTAAAGGTGAAATAGGATGACCAACTGTGGCACCCCGCCTCACCGAAAGGTATCGCCGGAACGCATCAGCATCCGTGACCGACTCTGGGATCTCAATGGGCAGGGCTGCAATTTCACGGGACATGCTGGCCCTTGGTGAGACTTGAGTGCTCGACGGGGCCCTACCGAAGTAGTCGGATCCTGCGGGTCAGAAAGATAAGTAAGAACGGATTCAAAAATTCGTATGGAAATATTGGTACCGATAGACTGTGCAGCCCCGAACGTACCCCTTCGAGAACCAAACCCATTATCCTCCTCATCCGCATTACGACTCCGACTGGCACTGGACCGGCTACTGTCCCGCTTCCCTTTCTCACGCTGGAAGGATATTGTTTTTGACTTGGACTGCTTCCTCGAGAGGGAAGGATTCTGATTCTTGTACGGTTTCTTAGGTTTCTTTCCCTGACGATCCAGCGGCTGGGGACTTCGGCTACTGCTACTTCGTTGGACAGGGTTGACCTCGTATGGCTCCTCCTCCTCTACCAGGAGCTCAGAGCTGTTGGGATCTTGGACAAACTCCTCATCCTCCTCATCATTGTCCTCAACCAAGTCCTCAGAGGTAATCTGGAGCACGTCATTAGACTCCACGTAGTCATTACGCCAAGGAGGCGGCGGCTCTGAGCCAGGTCTAGGTTGACGTGGAGAGTCCGACCTAATGGTCACTGGCTGTGATCCACCCCGAGGGAGTCCAAGGTCCTGTTCGGAAGGGAGGAAAGCAGCGTTCCGGCTCCTGGTCCTCCCACGCTCCTGAGCTGCCTGTTCAGAGTAACTGACTGGTGTTGGGCCTGGGCGTTGTTGGCTGTACTGTCGCTGGGGCTGCTGCTGGAGCAAGACTGGAGGCTGGGCTACGGGTCGAGGGGACTGTCTTCGAGCTGTAGTCGGACGCTCATCTGATTCTTCCTCATCATGATCGTGTCTGATTACGTCTGACAACTTTTTCGTGAGTCTTCGCTGCATCTTGTCTTACGTCATACCAAGTAGGAAGAGGGAAGAGGATAGGAGGAGTAAAGGGATCTGGGAAAAGGAACGGGAAGGTCATTTTTAGCGCCAGCGAATAATGTTTATTGTTCATTTAAATTGAAAGATATTATAAAGTTTAAATTTAAAAGGACAAGGTAAGGAGGAAAGTTGGAATTGAAAATGTAGTAGTAATGTTTACTCTAGCCCTCTGATTTGCAAGTAAAATGCAATCTACTAATTTAACAAATAGTTGCGCACATGATCACTAACAAGTTCACAGTTCTTACAGCATACAGTAATCTACAATAACCAGCTTCATAATATGTAATAATGGTTATCCCTTAGACACTTAGACTCCTTTTACGGCTACAAATCCATGATACCAAATATGTAATTTCAAAGTGGTATTGATTGGTCGCGCATAAATTTCAACGTCTTACGTAAGACGTTGACGTTTACGCCTAATCATGATATAATTATGGTGAAATGATGATTTTTATGATTAAGCAGTACGTATTACATCGTTATCATCATTTCCATTCCAACTCCAACGTTATGTTAATTAGTTTCGTAATCTAGTATATGTATATTGTTATTGTATAATACGAACAGTTTTCAATAAAATAATAGTTAAATACAAAACCCAGCTTACTCACCAAAGTTACAGCCCACCCAAATAAACACAAATCAAACGTAAATCCAAAAACAGTCCATTAAATTACAAGAGGCCGACAGCTGAAGTGAAGGAATCCTTGAGTTGGGAACACTGATTGAGACCTGCAGCACTGATAGCCGAATAGCGCTAACTAGCTAGCATACATACAAACTACAACTAATAGACTAAGTCACCGACTGAATTTAGATTTCAAATTAACTCTAGACTAGACCTAGTCCTAGTAGTGCGATAAAAATGCAGGCTCTGTTTATTTACGAAGTTAGCGGGCTTTGTGAGGGAAAGAGAAGAAAGGGCAGATGAGACCGCGAGACAGCTTCTTCGTGTCGCCAAAGTAACGTAGCAATGCGCGTACAATGTTCTTGAAATCTATCATTTAAATTAAACCAAAATTTCAACTCTTTCTATCGGTGCAATTTATCTTAAAATAGGATGTTTAGAAAATACTTAAATAGAAAATAAAATATGTAAGAAATAAAATTGCCCCATCGGAAAGAGCATCATAATTTGTCTCCTTTAGAGCCAGAGTCAGCCTTCAGCAAGAAGTAAAATTAAAAGGAATCTACATATGTATATGAAATGAATTGATTGAATTCGACTTCCTAACCCTAACAATACATTACCTACATTTGATTTTACGTAAATCCGGACTTGAGCTGCAACATTCCGAATCTGTATTTTTTTTTAACTGTTGAAACTTATAATCTTATAAATAATCATGTATTCGGATGGCATTAAGGTTTACTAAAGGACATGCAGCCACTGCACTGCCTGCTCCTCTCATTCACGTTGGGCTACGCAAAAACTCTGAAACGTTAGCGTTTATGTTAAATTAGTGTGAAACTAATTCACTTATGGCAGGCAAATGCAAATGAACTCCGCCTTCTCCTTGTCATAATATGGTGGCTCAGTCATAATTCGGAATCAGAGTTCTGTGGCTTTGCGGTTCTGCTAAAATATATTATCTTGTACCTTGCGAGTGAACGCGGACGAGTGTCAATGTTCTGAAAATTATGAGAGACCAATAATGAGTCGTTAAGGATTCATGTATGCTTACGATGATAATGAGAGATGAATAGAGTTCACACCTTCATTCTATTGTGTTAACGTTGAAACACATTAGTAAAATACTAATACATATAATGCATATTCATTTACCAAGTAACGTTAGTAAAATATTTCATTCGAGGTAGAAATATTTCAAAAACGAACATTTTACTACTTCACAGTGTGCTGCAATTTTTTCCTGATTATACTGTATATAGAAACTTATATTTGCTTTTTCAGCGTGAATGAGAAATGTTTTTGTAAAAAGGTTCAACAGGGTACATACAAACGTTAAAAATAGCTAGTTTTTCAGGTGAGTGCCATGTGAGTTGTAAATGGACATCCCTTAACCCAACTCATTACTACTGTAATGTTATTTTTACAGGCACGTTGACGAAGGCATACTTAGTTATGGTGATACAGTTAGCATGGACTTGCCTCCCTACCAAAACCTGTGGAATCCGATTCCCCTGACTCAATAATTGAGCGGATAGCTCGGGAGAGGTGATTGTCCTGCCCGGAGGCTCTTCAAGAATTTACCTGGCAAAAGAAGGGAAAATACGAGGCAGGTAGTTAGTAAGGACGAAGGCTGACGTGCACTTAGTGTGGAGCACGAAATTCCTACAAGACGTTACTCAAAATAGTTCAGTTCAGTCAGCCTCCAGAAGTTCCACATATTAGTTACATAGTTTAGCGTTCTTAGTAATTCTATTGTCAATTTTAGCAATTTATTATATGTACTACTAAATATACAGATAAAGAACTCCAAATTCTCCACCTAAAATTAATACGTAGTCAGCTCTCAAGATGTGGATGAAGACCTTTAGCTCTGTCCTGCTCCTCCAGCTCTCAGTCACTTCCGTCCTGTGTCAGCAGTTCGAGTTCAGTAATTTAGTCAAGGACCTTCTCCAGGGGGATGAGCTTAAGAATATACAGAGTAAGGACAATAGCATCATGGTCATGTCTTTTATTTTTTAATGCATACTTAAATGGTTTAAACGACTACCGGAGAAGCTTAAATTAACAGTAAAATTGCTATGCCTTATCACTTTTTACATATGTATTTTATTCTAAAATCATTACTTCTTTATGTATGAATATTAAGAATGGTGCAGATTTGCAGATTTGCAGATTTTCGGCTCAAAAATTTACTATAAACGGTATTGGGACATTTTACAGATATGTACTCCGCGCTCCCCGTGGAGCTCCGAGACAAGCTAACCAAAGACTTGCTCTCGAACCCGGGTAAGGTCGGGAAGGACCTGGTCAACATGCTTGGGCCCCAGGTTCAGAACCTCATTGCTGGATTCGCTGGGAGCTTAGGGAAAAGTAAGTTATGAGCAAAAATATTATTAGAGCCAATAATGAGCTTAATGACCTGTGCGCTGTGCTGCACAACAAATATAGACTTCAACCCAAAATAAAATACGCAACGGAGCAAATAAAATTACTGGACACATATTTTTAGTCGGGACTGATTTGATACCAGATTATTATACTCCATACCCGACCAGAGTCATAAATTATTGTCTGCTTAAAATATCTGGATTTGTGGAGTTCCATTCTTTGTTTTGGGTTTTGTCGAGAATCTATTATTTATGGACCGCACTAAATACACGTCTGAAACAATTATGACTAAACAGAATTTTGTCAATTTTATTCACTTATTCAAGCTCTGAAATTAGACTCATCCAGAAACACGTATATCCGTTTATGGCAGTTCTAACTGTTACTGTTTTTTGTGCAGAAGTCGAGCCCGAAAATGACAATACAATCGGGGTGGAGAGCATGAGCATGGACTACAACAGGGCCGGCCAGCGGGCTCAACAGCAAGCTGGGCAGGCCCCAGGCTTTGATTTCGGGCCCCTGACCTCCATGGTCGGGAACATGATTAGCAGCAATCCCCAAATGCTCCTAACAATGGCTCAAGGGTTCCTCCAGAACAGTGGCGGAAACTCCTTTAGCTTCGACTCTATTGCCACCATGGTGAGCGAGAAGTTTGACCTGGACACGATGATCTCAATGGCATCAGCCCTCGGCATTGGGCTCCCGACCGTGAATGATGGCGGAGCCGGGAATCTCCGTGGAGAAGGGGACGGTGGCAAGGTATTAGTAAGCTTGGAAGCCCTGATTTAATATTAGTGCTCCCGAATATAGACTTCAGCCGGAGAAATATGGAAATAACCAAACAATGGCTCAGAAATATTAGGTCGTTAATCGTAGTTATTGAAGCTTGGGCTAAGTCCTGAATTCCTATTTTCCAGAAGACCCAAGGGATTGCGGACCTCCTCAAAATCAATGATATGATCAAGATGTGGCAGGACTTCATTCGGTCCCCGATGGGTCAAAAGGTCAACCGGGTCCTGCCCCGACTCATTAAGTCCGAGACGCTGCCTGATGCCCTCCGCCTCCTTGAAAAAGAGACTTCCTTCCGATTTGACGTGATCCTCATGCAGCTACAGGATCCAACGATTCGGAAAATATTCGTGACCCAGACCGTGAAGCCGATCGGTCAGTTTGTCAAGTCCATCACGATCCCGTCTGACCTCAAGGAGGTCCTTGGGAAGGCCGACGAGATCCTCAATAACAAGCTCGGGCTCGGGGTCAAGGTCAAGGAGTTCATTGAGCCGGCCTTTGCCTACATTCGAGACCAGTTCAAGATCACGAGGGAGACGCTCCTGGACCTTAAGCCGCAGGACATTGAGAAGATTGCGAGTGAGGTCCTGAACAACGAGGTCTTGGCCCCCTTGACCTTTGTTTGGGAGGCCTATCAGAAGGCCCGGGAGAATACGCAGTGTGCCCAGTTCATCTTCTGTCAGCTCAACTACAACTTTAGTCAGGATAACTTCATCAAGCGGAGCGTGATTCGGACATCAAGCATTGTGTCAGCCTTCCAGGCTTCCTCTGTGATGAAGGGGAAGGACGCCTTCAGCTTGTTGTACGAAGGAGCCTATAGGGGGGCTGATGGACAGGACTGCACGGTAGGGATAGATCATTAGATCAAATTAAGGAAAACGAATTCAATCTGAACTTTGATGTGGTGAAGTATATACCTCAACCTGTCTAATACGTTAACCATTTGATCGTTTTTCTCATATTTTCAGATGGGAGTGAACTCCTTCTGCCTGGACCTCATGAACACGGCACATCACAACGAATTGTGATTTATCACAAACACGCTTATTCAATGCACTGATTACACCTTCGATACAAATAAACCATCCATGTATTTAAGTTTATTGTCTATTCCTGAAAAATGTTAATAAACGAAAAAATATTAGATAAGTTTGATCCCAAACGTCGTGTAAATTCAAAGTCAACATGGGTTGGAGTAAATCATTGAGGTGGAGACTGGAGACTATTGAGAATTCAAACTGTAATTACTAATAATACAAAAGCTCAAATGTATTAAAGCGTTAAGACTTTCGGTGGAGTAAAGACTTGTTTTGTAGTCAAGATCTAACGCTAATCCAATTTAAGACCAGTAACTTCGCCTATATGGCCTAATACATTCTAAGGATTATCCGTTCTATGTTACGATCCATATTATTTATGCGGCAATAATATTAAGTAATTTTAGATTGTGAGTATACAAATCTGCTTCAAAATTTTGGCTCGACTAAACGTAAACGGTAGTGAGTGAGAGAAGCCGAGCTCTTCGGCCGTGTGTAATCAACGCAATATTTTATTCCCTTCCCCAGGCATGAACAACATTAAAATCATTGATCCTTGAAAAAAGTTGACAAGGATATACTTAACTAGCCGCTTTCTCGGCTTCCAAGTTCTTGAGGAAAGTGGCCTTCCTCTGCTTAACGTGATGTCTTCGGACGACTCCGGGCAGCTTCTTAAGGTTCCACCGTTTCTTGGTGATCTTGGAGGCATCCTTAATCTTAGCCAGAGGTTCGGGATTTGCACGGATGGAAGAGTGGGCCTTCTTATATATTCCTTCGATCTAAATGAGAATCACCAAATATTTAGCTTCACCTGCTTTCTAAGAACCTGAAATCCTATGCTTAAACTGAAATAATTGTACTTACGCTGTCAGAGCCAATTCCGTTCTTAATGAATCTAGAGAATTGTCGCTTGTAGGCAGCCTCGTCCTCATCTAATAGAGCTTTCATGTACTCGGATACGTGGAGACCCATGATGTGCTTCCGGTGAAGCTCGGCGTTGAGTTCCTTGCCCTCAGAGTCCCAGCCAGGGAATCGCTTCTCACTGGAATATAGTGAATAATTGACGTTAGCATTCTGATTTCTGGTACACTTGTCAAGAGGCTGCGAAAATTGTAAGCTGGAAATTTGATGTATAATATTGTACCTATGCGGGATATCAAGCCCACCATCAGCGGCTCCCTTCAGAGCGCCGAAAATTCGGGCGCCGGTTGTTGTTCGGTAGAGACCAACGTCGAGGACGGCTCGGAATGCTTTTGGTTGTCCGTCAACACATTCAACGCAATAGTATTCACCCGTGGCGTCCTTCTGACCCTCGTAAATGGAATCCAGCCCGAGCTTCTTCAACAGCTTTAGTGAAAATGGGAACCACAAGAATTAGAATCTAGAAATGAACATTAGGCTATAGTGGAGATAGAACACAAACTTACCCGTCTGGCAAGGAGGAGCCCAGTGCAGTAGGCGGAAGCGTAGTTGGTGAGTCCAACCTTGACTCCGTAGCGAGGCAACTCATGACTGTATGCTGCGCATACAACAACGTCTCCTTCCAATCGAGCGTAAGCAATCTGAAATCAGAGCGAGAACACAAAATAAGTAAGCTGCAGTGTCAATTATTAATTAATTGTACTTTACTAGTTGAGTTTATATTTTTAACGTCGTTAACGTAAACATACCTGACACGTAATGTCCTTGTTCGAAATTCGTACGATCATGCGGTACTTTGGTGTGTTGTACTTATTCTTATCTTGCATAATCAGACGCTTACGAGCATAGTAGTCAGTGCGTCCTTCACGACGCCTCTTGAACTTGACTTGAAAGCGCTTGAAGTAAGCCTTATTCTTGACAATTTTCACGAACCCCT
>JAQFZY010001081.1:0-18332 GCA_034696285.1 Hypogastrura burkilli
GTATGTAAGTACCTGTACGTTAGTTTTACTTTTAACACGTTTGTTAGTACGTACGCTTTGTTCATGGAATGTAATTCCATTTGACAACATTTTAATAAGGGATAGAAAACAATTCCGCGTTAGGGAACTACATGGGTATGTGCATTTCTTCACTATAAAAAGATTCTTCGGGTTAAATAACTTATTATAAATTGCATTGAAGCCAAAGTATTTAAAATTACTTAATACAAATTCCGTGATTAAAAGTAAAATTTACTTTTCCAACCTGGTCTGATATTGAATTTAAAGAGCTATTTTATGTTCTGGGTTCTGGGAATTGGATTATTTTGCAAATACTTTTGTCCACTTTGTATTTTCAATTTAAAATGTTTTGCCTAACAGCGTGAGGCCAAAATTCACTGTTTGTGTATGATTTGCCGTGCCCAATGGCCTCAACCTCAACTCAACTCTCGCCGTCCAGGCCCAAGGAGATAGTGAGCGTAGTTTTTGTGCAGCCGTGATTTTTCTCTATAGCAGAACGAGTATAGCGCAGAGGGACTGCCGTCATCGACTTCCTTTTTTCCCTTTTTCCGCTGCCTCTGCCTCAATCTGGTTAAGGTGAGAGGAGAGCTGCCAACAACTTGCCGGATTTCGTGACGAATAAAAGCCAGGTAAGGGTGGGGATCATGTGTGACATGCTCTTGGTCAGTGTCCCGTCGTATTAACCAGAGCCTGGCTCTGCCTCTGCAATTCCTATAATGGGACTCCTTACTCTCCCCTGCCGTGTACAGAGTAATTTGGCAAGCGGAACGGGCGGCTGCGTTCCGAAATTTTGCCAAAATTTCCATCAAAACATGTTGTAAGTACACTTTTTGAAACTCAATACTATTAAGCTAGTGGACAGCTCCACTTCCTGTCCTGTTTCTGTTCTTTTTTTTACAAGATTCAAGTCGGGAGAAACTATCAAAAATCAAGTTAGAGAATTTCGAAATTGTCAAATTTGACTTAGGGTTTTTTCCAATTTTCGGTGTAATTAGTTATATTTCTTGGCTAGTGCTTAGCTATGGCTTGTCACTTACCCTTTGGGAAGTGGTTTGGGGTATCAAGACGTTTTATTTGACCTGTTGTGAGGTGGGAGGAAGAGCGTGTTTTTTCCTCCCAATCCCATTACGTTGCAGTTGCACGTTGGGTTTGCGCGCCTATTTAGATGTAATTCTTACTGGGCCAAAGTTAGGCTTGAGGGTTCGCATATTAGTTAGCTTTTCTTTATTTGACCTTTAGTATAGTTAGGAATGACGGTTGATCAATGAAGAAACTGGTTGTTATTAGTTTTGCTCAGGCTCTTAAAAAACAAAACTACCTTTTTACGATTTTTCCGTCCATTAAAATTCTTGAAATCTGAAATGGCACAGAAAGCTGTGCTGTAGTTGACGGTTTGTCATTATTATTAATATTACGTAGCTACGCACTAAATTAATATGCTCTTTTACTCGTCTTTTGAACAAGTGAGTTAAATACCTGGCGCCTTAAAGTAGTTGACCATGTCACTTCTTGGAGAGGCTTTCGAAAGCCAATTCTCCGGAAGTTTCGAGTTTTTTCTCGTTTAAAATTGTACATCTTTAAATACAAAGGAAAAGCTGAGGAACCGGAAGGCACAGTAATTTGACTTAACTTTCGGAAGGATTTTTAAAAATCGAAGCATAGCGATTTTGATTGAGATTTCTGAACAGCGGTTGACTTCATTTGTCTCGATGTCTGAAAATAACTCCGAAACTTAGGTTTTAATCAATATTCTTTGAATGGTATTTATTTCTCATAAAGTTTACCTAACCTTACTTCAGCAGTTCAGCATATAAACTCATAAACTGAAACAAAAGGTGAAAAACATACAAATTCGAAGAATAGTTCTATAAGTAGCTGCGCCTGCACACGGTTTCTTCCTTTTATGGCAAAACGAAGTAGCCAGGCCACTTATTTACTTCTTATTTTCTTCATCACTAGTATTCTGACAGATTTCATCTGAGTTGTTAAAGTTTGGGGTTTTGCGTCACAGTCGATATATGTACTATGTTTAGTATATTTTGTAGGAAGATGGCCTGGGCGAAAGCTTGGGTAGTAAATAAGTAGCAAGTAAGCGAACAGGATTTACTCCGAGACTGTTGTCTTATTTTGTTGCGCAGTGCTTAGGTTTCAGCTAAATATATTCTCCAAGCTCTATGCTTCAATAAGTTATGTTTTTTAGTAAATAGAGTTATTAACTCTGATATTGAGGTTGAGCCGTTGACGGCCGTAAGGTGTGATATAGTTTCAAATAGGTTGTCAAGGATGACAGCCAAAGTTCGCAAGCATTGTTTATTTGGATTTCGCATAAAGAAAACTTCTAGTTTTAATCACCCCCCGCACAACTTACTGAACGTAACCTTCCCACTCCCTCTCTCACTATGGTCGTTGTAACTGGAAAATACACAACTCAAGGAAAAGTTTTCTTTGCCTTCGCAGTATTCGCAGTCACTATTACTTGTCTAAGGGTTCCCTTTCCTTTTTTCAGATGACCAAGTTCTGCAAGGACCTGAGTTGAACATAAGATCTGCAGAACTTAACACCAAGATGAGTACTGTAATGTCCAACCGGAATGGGGACGATACCAATAACGGGGAGATTGTCAAGAAGCGGAAGAAGTCGAAGTTCCCAAAGTCTAAGCTCACGCCTAATACGATTAAGAGGGTTGTGTCGGAAGGAACAGAGCGTTGTCAGACAGCCTTTCGGAATCTTCCTGGTCTACCAACGGATTTCGACGTGAGACTAAGACACAAATTTGGATTTTGCAGTGCACTTGATTTAATTGTTAGGAAATATTTATATTTCATTTAATATTTTTGGATTTCTCTCTTCGCAGATAAAAAGAGACGGCGTGCCTCCTGGCGGACGGCTCCCTGATAATAAACGACCAGACTGCAATCTTGACTTCTTCTCACCGCCTCGGAAAGGCTTCCCTCCGGTTGCTTACATCCGCCCTTCTTCGTTCCATACAGCGGATGAAGATGCTGAGCCCAGTACAGAGCAGGAGGACCCGAAGGGCACCCCTACTCGTCCACCTACTCAACCAGTCACGTTAAGTATGATCACTCCCCCAACCCCTGTCGTCTATCGGAGGCGGCAACGGTTTATCCTGCGAAAGCCAAAGCCAAATCGTCCGGCAGGTCCACGTCCCAAGAAGCTACTATATGCTTCAGGTGTAGTCGGACAACCCTTCGATCCGGGTGAGTACAAAATGAGAACATTTGTCCATTCTGACCATTTTTAGTCTGAGCGGCATTTTAGCGATTACTATTGATATTAAATTTCACTACTACATGCTACTTCATTTACTAAATCGTTTTTCTCTTCAGCTGAGCCCGTTAATGCTCTGTAATGCATTAGGAGGGAAAGGGAACTAGGAATGCTTTGAAAGTTTGTTAAAGCAGTATCAGTCAGTGATGGATTTCAATATAAATAGTAGCAGTTTAATAATAAGTTTTTTGCGTTTATCAGTTCGTCATTCTTTAAACATGCTCGTATATAACTCGATAACTTTAATTATAGTGCTCAGTAATGTGTACTTATCTGCCAGACATGGGCAATACACCTAGTCAGCTACAGGTATACCTAGCATACATTACAAATTGCAAATTTTATATATTTTCCAATACGAATAATCGATTTGTGGTTCAATTCTGGAACCCTTTTTTTATCCCCTCGCAAATTATGCCCGTACACGATACCTGAGACGTCATTCCAGTGTGCGTGTATGTTAATGTGTCATTATTTCTAATTGTTTGAATTGAGTCCAGTCGCATTCTCAAATCTCCAATTCGGTTGGGATTTCATGATTTCGGCCTAATATCAGTGATTTGTGTCATAAATGGAAAGATCGAAATTTAAATATAGGAAAACGGAATGGAAACTTTTGCGTACGACAATTAACCTCTCCTTTTCTGCGAAGGTTAAGGTTGTTGAACTTTCTGATAAATTATTCTTGGTACTAAAAGTGAATGAACTAGCGAGCTACGAAGAGCTAAGCTATTGGCTGACAGGTGTCAGTTCCAAGAACTCAATTCGGCTTAAAAGGACATTAACTTAGTTTGTTTGATGACGTGGTTTCGTGGAAATACTAGTTCTAGGATATAGCTGGGGGATGGAGGTAGGCAGTTTTTTTAAAGGCCCCGTTGGCAAGTTAATTCAAAGTTTAATTTGAATGCTGTAGTATTACTTGCTTGCGTGTCAGTTCCTTCTGCACCCTTCACCCTTCTACGCTGCTTACGTTCTAAACTCAGTTCAGTGTCAAAAGAGTTCGGATAAGGTTTAGTAGCTGATGGATGGATAACCGGGTAAGTCAAACTGTAAGATTAGCGCGAACTTTGAAAAATAATCAGTAATAAGTAACCTGTATTACATGGGTAGCAATATGTTACGGTAGCAGAGTATCATCTTCTATCGTAAAACGGTTCATTATAGTTCTTAGCTTAGAGGAATTCCAACCAGAGTTCCTCCCATTACTATAGGGCTTAACCGTTAACCAAGTATTAGTGAAGCGAACAGACAAAAATTTATCAAAATAAGGCCGGTAGATAACGAATAGTAGTTATACGTATAATCTAGTTACAACATGGTAAGTACTTCTCTCTCGTCGACTTATAACAAGTTTTCTTTTAATTTCAGATGCTCAGGTTCCACGGAACGGAATCCCTGTGAACGGTCTCAATTCTAGTTCTAGTAGTGACGAGAATCCTGAGACAGGTCGTACTGAGTCCCCAGTGAATAACGAGATTCAGACAGACCCTCCTGAGCCTCTTGGCACTTCAATAGCTTCTTCGTTGCCAGGTCCGAGCCCTCCGGAACCCGTAAGTCCATTGTAACAATATTACCTTGGAAGGGATTTCCAGGTACCTAGCTTAATTAATTAGTATTAGGTGAGGAGACGAGCTGAGCTGTTTTAATTGCCACTTTGGATTAAATCCCATCAGTGGGATTTAATGGGCTTTTAAGTTGTTTATCCCACTCTGTCCATTAAATCCCATTACACTTGGAGCGATTTAATGGGATTTAATTCGGCGGCAATTCTTGAAAGTTACATATCCCCTTAAAACCCTTTAAATCACAACCTCATTAAATCCGACTAAATAGGGTTAAATCACAACCTCATTAAATCCGACTAAATAGGGTTAAATCACAACCTCATTAAATCCGACTAAATAGGGTTAAATCACAACTAAATTGAACTCCAGTTAATCCCATTAAGTCACAATCCCATTATATCCGACCCAGCCACTCTGTAGATGATGTATTGATGTATGGAGTTCGTTAGCCACTACTATTATTTTTGTCACTATTAATCCCTTCTCCCTCATTTAACAGTTTACTAGGGCTCAGATGTCACCGCCCCGATCTCGTCACTCGTCCTCCTCTTCATGTTCATCCTCATCATCTGGCTCCACGTCATCATCCTCCTCAAGCTCTTCATCCAGCTCTTCATGTTCGAGTTCATCAAGCTCCAGCTGCTCGGCCTCGGACCGGCAAGGAGACCCTACCGTTCCCAACTCTTCCATGCCGAGTCTGACGAAGGAATCTCTAGGGGCAGAGCACGCCCTCAACTTGTCCCAAGACACAGACGATGAGGCTGACCCGCCGCCTTCACTCGAGTACGCTGGACCAGAGAGCAAGGAGGTCAGCCCGCCTCTCTCTACTATGTCAAAGGAAAGCTTTGGCTTGAACCTATCTTCGGATGAGTCAGAAGACGATGAGGAGGCTGGAACCCGGCCTGGAACAGAGGTCATTACAGAGAATAATATGCCAAGTGTTCAACTGATGCTAGGCTCCCCATCCTGCATTAATGAAGAGAAAGAGTTCCCGGATAGCTGGGACATCTCAATGGCCACAGATCCTGTGCAAAGTTGTAAGTTAATAATACTAATATTGGGGGTTTATAGTCCGATATACGACCGCGACCCTGTTCGACTTTTTTGTAAACTTTAGTTTCGACTCAAGTGGTTTGTACAAGTTAGGAATGTATATCATAGACGATAGGTATGTATATTTTTTGATGCCTGACATATTACCCTAGTTGTGGGCTCACATAGATTGAGATTACTTATACTATGGTCTTGAATATTAGCGACGCCTTTATCAGTTATGATGGAGACCTTTTTCTTCCTGAACTAGAAGGTAATCATCATATACCAGCCACAGGTAGCCACACATCCAGCCTTGACTTGTACCTTATCGCCAACTTAGGGATATCTTTTCACTTGGCTCCTTTTGCTTTACCCAGGCTCTGCATTCTGCATCCCCAGGATGACAGAGGAGGATTAATTAGAGAATGGATAGGGACAGATAGAAGGGAAGGAGATATTACTATCCATTTGCATTTAGATATAGAACTTACGTTGTGCCCTTAGAAGATGGAAAAACATAATGAAAGCTATGTGAGAATGAACCAACACCTGTTGTAGTACTCTGACCAGACGGGATATCGAAACCCCCATCATCCATTCCCCTAGTGTCCAACCTGCACGGGGAGGAGGGCTAGTGACTGGACTACTACGACTGGTCTAGTTGTATGTTAATATAGTTTTTTTTTATTAGACTGCGACTATTTGTATTGACATTGATTACTATTTAAGCCGAACTCTGTTACTTCCGAATTCATTACTTAATTTATTTATACTTATGCGTACTTAAACATATTGATACTCACTCATACATATTGATTGGCTTATATACTAAATATGCAATTTGATTTGAAACCGTCTCGTGTGCGAAGGCTCGAAAAAAGACTATAAACAACTACTACCATAAAAACTCGCAATAAACTACTACTACTTAATTTATTTTAAATTATTTAGAGAAGTTAGTTTAGATTTGAGAGCTTTTAATTCTAGGAATTGTTTTAGCGTACTGTCGATGCCTTCCTTATTCCTTCCTATTCCTAATCAATTAAAGTCCATCAATGGTCTCAATTGACAAGATAAAAAACTATAAGCAGTAATGAAGCCGCGTGTAATAGAATTGAATTTAAATAGTAATTCTTTAAATGACGTCCTTAATATATTCGGATTCGGAGGACTGATATAGGTGCATGTTTTGTGTATTCAAATAAACAACATAGCACTTCTTTGTACTTTCCAGTGGTTGACTTAAGGCATCCATCCTCTCTTCTGGTCGCAAATGTGGATGACAATGCAAGTACGGGAGGAGTCTTTGAGATGTTGGAAGAAGAACAGCCGCCAGTTGATCTCGACGGCCCATCAGCTGGAGTCCCGTTGACCTTCGATGAGGTCCCTTCATTCTCTGGCCACGCTAGCCAGCCGCCTACTCTCGTCCCGGCCGTTCCAATCAATCCAAAAGCAAAGGTCCATTTTGGGTTCCCGGATCAAGAGTTTGCCAACTACGTGGTAGAGAACTCTTTGGAAGGTTAGTAGTACTTTACTTACTAAGAGCAATATACTTATATCGCTTTCGGGTTTCGAGTAAAGTGTCCTGCGACTACGACCAACTTTTCCTCACCTCATTTTTTATTTAAAAAAAATACAGATGAGAACAATAATGGGGATGAGGGAGAACCCGAGTTCAGGTCCATGATTAACCTGCAAAATCCACTGGGGCTCGGGCTGGAAGACGACGATGAGAGTAAAGCGTCCATGGATTCCGGGCCCGGGACTAAGCGAAAAGTTGAGGATGTTAGTGATGCTGTGATGGAACTCAAGAAACCAAAGTTTGACAATTATACTAGCACGTCCTATGAGTCTCCAACCTTCCTGTAAGTCTGCAATTTTTTTTTTATAAACTGAGTATACTAGTTACTGTTATCGATAGTATTCTGAAATACATATATCAATATTAACCACTAGTACTCATGGAGTACATCAGCCTACAGTATTTCGTCAGAACTTTGTCTTTTTCGTAGAGGACGTATTATATGTGAATAATTTGTTGTATAAATAGGTTATATTATTATGAATTATTTGGAACTCAATATCATTCTGAGCTAAGGGCATGCGTGTATGTTGTACGTTGCAATACAGTTTAAAAACAAATACGTAAGTGAATAAGAAAAAGGGCAATGACTTTTCTAGGAATTAGTCCCTGAAAAAATAGTGACACGTGGAGCCTTTCGACGATGATACATCTCTCCATTTATACATAGATCACAAGAAGTAGTGACTAAGGGCATTATTACCGTCTCCCCTGTATTTATTATTCATTATTCCTATGAAAGTGAAAATATATTTCATTAGCTTTCTTGTAAATTCCTATGCAGCTTGACAGCTCAAGACGAGATGGACTCACCCGTCATCTTGAAAGCCGACAAGAGCCTCGAGATGTCCGATGAAGGTGAGGCCAAGGCTGAGGAGAGCCCATCATCCAATTTAGTCCCATCTCAGTCACCGAATCCAGAACTGTCGCCAATTGTAAAGAGTGAGTCCAAGCAGCCCTACGAGCTCATCCATGATTCCCTTAAATATGCGGAATACTTTCGTGTGGAAACTCATCCTAATGGAGGAGCCAGAATCCTGCATGCCTATCAAGAGGAGATTGACCTGCTCACGTCGGAGCAGGCGAATGAATTGGCTCAGGAATTCTTTCAAGTGAGAAAATCTGATTTTACAACTAATTAAAAAAAAAATTCGAGATGTGTTATTTTTGCCTTCATATTTGTGTAGCTTGTCTTCAGCGAGAATCATAATGGTTATGCCTATTTCGTGATGGGAATCGTTCATGACGCCGCAAAATATTTGCCGGATCTACTGGACTACATGACAGAGGACCACCCGAACTTAACTGTTAAGGCTGGCGTGATCGGCAGACCGTCCGACATTGAAACAACTACAATGACAGCATATACGGAGCAGGTGGGGAGACTACTACTTCACAGATCCTTTATGCTTATATATTCTAAAACTATTCTATTATTAACTATTCTATTATATATTCTATTTATATAAATGTTTTTTATTGATTTTAGGTCTACGCTCATTACTCGAGTGGAACCTTCCGTCATGGGCCCCTCCATCAAATAAGCTTAGTTGGAAAGGCTAATGAAGAGACTGGCGGATACTTCCCTTCCTTCCTCCACCTCTTGGAACAGAATCCTTTCTTGAAAATGGTAAGTCCCGAGAGCCGGCTCAATATTTATATTAAATCCATATCAGATAAGATTTGAAGAATTGTTTTCTTCCTGACCTTCCCAGTCCATGCCGTGGGGCCAAATTTCTGTCCTGGACGGTGCAGACCCAAAAGAATCAAATGATGGTCCCATCCTCTGGATCCGTCCTGGAGAGCAGCTCATTCCAACTGAGAAGGACTCAAGGTCCCCAGCCAAACGGCGAAGGTATGACACACAGCTCGATAATGCAAGTATTACGTTTTACGGATGTGCCGAATTCTGTAATTAATTTAGGATCCTCCTTTCCAATTCTAGAACTGGAATTAATGAGCTACGTAATCTTCAGTATCTCCCAAGACTATCAGAAGCAAGAGAAATGATGTTTGAGGACCGTACTAAGGCACATGCTGATCATGTGGATCATGGGCTCGAGCGCCGGCCTTCTGCCGCTGTCGGTATGGCTATTTAAAAATAGTTCTGCAGGGCTCTAAGCGGTTACGTGTTTATTAAAATTTTATAAATTCTTAATTCCTAACGTTAGGTGTCTTGAAAGCAGTCCATTGCCGACAGCCTTACACACAGAACCGAATCACAAAAGACGTCGTAGCTTTTCAGGCTGAGGATTTCCCAGCCCTTGTCGAAAAGTTACAATTGGACCTTCACGAGCCCCCAACATCACAAGTAAATTTACCTTTTAATTTCTGAAACTGGCTTCGGCTATGTTTTCATTACTTCTAAGACAAGTACAGTATTGCGTACCTATCGGTTTTGCTCCTTTTACTATATGCTTCAGCTTATCTCTTTACTCCTTTCCAACCAAATCCAACCTAAACTAACCCAATACTTAATGACATGTGTATTAAGTATATAGATTTGAACCTAATAGATTGAGCAAGTACAACTAATATTTATGGTCAATCGTACTAATTTCAGGGCTAAAAAATAAGTATATTATGAGACACAAATGATATGTAACTCCGTACTCTGTAATCAAGAAAAAGTATGTTACAAAGTGTATCAATAATCGTGTTGTTTCTATTTTAGTGTGTCCAGTGGGTTGAGGATGCGAAGCTTAACCAGTTGCGTCGAGACGGAATTAGATACTCTCGAGTTCTCCTTGAGGATAACTGCATCTACTTCCTCCCACGGAACATAATTCATCAATTCCGAACTATATCTGCAGTTACTAGTTTGGGTAAGCTATTTAAACTGACATTCTACCTTGTAGCGTATGCAGGCAATGCTAAGAGCAGTTCTATTTTGCTACCTTTTTCTCGTACTGCAGATAGTCCAAGACAAGAAGTATATGTTAGTCTCTGACTTTTTGTATTTATTTATTTATCACCTATTACCAGGGTTTTGAGTGTTTATCAAGTGATAAATATCAATTGATATGAAATCAAGTGATAATGAAAGTGATCAATATGAAAAGTGTATTTTTATCACTTTTTATCCGAGGGGTTTGCTAATAAAAAGTGATGAAAAGTGATAAAAACTATTTTACGGATAAATCGAGGTGTGGTAGGTTGAGAGAGTGGAAATAAAGAGTGAAAACAAACGCAGTTTTTCAATTAGGTCTGTGATGTTTCAAAGAATCACAATAGTTTCGGATGCGGCATGACTAAAGTGTACAGATATAGCTAGACTATACAGACGCCTGGCTTCTCTCGTGTGAGCCGTCTGACTTCTGGTGGTACGCGAGGGTTATCTCGGCATAGTTTTAGAGAGTTGGTCGATTATTTGACAGGAAATTTCAGGTTTATTGTGTGAATTTACATATAATTAATGGACTCCTATTATAGTGAATTATAGCTAAAAAAAAAAAAAGAATAGGTAGTTGAGAAAACGTAGTTGTAACCAAAAGTTGCAATTTAATTCGTTCTCAATTGTTAATTTTCGCGCAATATAGGGTTGAGTTTGAATTTTGGCGCACTTGCGCCATTTTTATTGTTTTTTATCGTTTCTATCACTTTTTATCCGTAAACGATAAAAAGTGATAAAAAATGTACTAAGTGGTAGAAAGTCGAAACACTGCCTATTACCGTGTTAACGTAGTAAATGTCACTGGTTTATTTGTCTGTCTGTCCCCTTTCAAATCGCTTCCTTTATGTACCATATATCATATATACATATACTTAACACAATGTTTAATAGGAGCAAATGTGCTTCAAAGAAAAGCACCTGTTCTACCAGTAGTACCTTCTAGGTCAGATTATCATACAGCGAAGATCCGACTACCTACGAAAATTATTACTTATTTCATAACAACCCTCGTCGTATATGAATGTAATCAGACACTGGAAGAAAAATATTCATTATGGCTCTGGCTGTCACCGGTCCGGACTGGACTAAACGTATAATTATGGTATAAATTAATAACGTCATATGTGATCAAAGCATTTTTTTTAAACCTCATTATCCAACTCATTTGTAATTAAAGCCGAATGTAAAATGAGTAAAACAAATGAAATTTTATATCAAAATGCTAGTATTATTGAGAAAGCGTACTTCACAAGGCTCAAAAATAAAGCTTAACGCATGTTTCATAATTCAATTATACGTGAGGCCTATGTAAATTGGCGTGAAAATGAGTACTACAGATCAAATTACCGTGTCTTAAGAAGCCAATTGAATGTACAGTATAATTTATAATTATGTACTATAAATAGCAATGGTTTAAATGACGCCCTTTATTCATTTGCCCCTCTTCCCAGCCTGGCACGTGAGACTCCGTCAGTATTATCCGACATGGATGCCTTGCCTTGAGCCCCAAGTGGCCGTTGGCACAGTTGAACCTGCAGCCGCTGAAGAAGGGGCCCTGGAAGCAGAATCCTCAGTGAACCGCGCCCTCTTCGGCTCCCCCTCAAGTGAGCCCACACGAAAGGAGAAGAAGCGGCCGCGGGAGTATGAGGATGAGGACTGGTCCCCTGAAGCTGAGAAGAATGCCAAGATCCCGAACGTCAACTCCTATCGTCGTGTCGAGAAGCCTAAAAAGGCCAAGAAGTCAAAGGCAGACCACGGGGAGGGGGATAGGACGAAGAACCCAAAATCAGGAACTTCTGAGCGGACGAAGGCCAAGAAATCCAAATTAGTAGATGGGGAAGTCCGAAGGCCCAAGAAACCAAAGACAGCCTATGCCGATCGGGAAAAGATGAAGAAGGCTGAGGATAAGAAGCTCTTCGGGACAACCCAGCCCACTCACAGGAGACCAAAGGCCAGCGCCCCACCGCCCCCGCCTCCAATTCCTGTCTCAGTGAATATCGCTACGGAAGAGCATCTTGCCACGATGGCCGCCATCACAAAGGGTCTGTCTGGGAATAAGCCCGTCATCAACCTAAAAGATGCTCCACGGTTTAATACGCTTCCCAAGCGCGTTAAGCCAGGACCAACGGACGGGTCGGATCTAAATAAGGAGTCTGCCGAGGGGTCTGGCAAAGAAGACAAAGCGTCATCGTCTTCCAACAAGCCCTCTGAAAGTCGAGAGAAGGAGCGGAGAGGCAGTGGTGAGGAGAAGAAGGACCAGCGCTCATCACACAAGTCCTCCGACAGTCGAAGCAAGGAACGTTCAACAAGCAGTAAGGGAGCTGAAGGGAGTGAGCAGGATCGGTCCGCCTCGAAGACTTCTTCCGGAAGTCGAGACAAGTCCCGGCATTCATCTCATAGCCGGGATAAGGAGAGATCATCATCAGGGAAGTCATCAGATGGTCACAAGGCATCCGATAGGTCCCACTCACATCGATCACCAAGTAAGCCTGTGAATGATGGACGGGAGAAGTCTAGACCTAGTAAGTTGCCAGAGAGTCCGGACAAGGACCGGTCGACCCATAAATCAGCTGATGGACATGCCAAGGACCAATCTTCTAGCAAAACGGCAGACAGTCGTGAGAAGTCTGCACACTCATCTTCTTCACATAAGGGAACGGAGAGCCAATCCAAGGAGCGCTCATCTAATAAGTCCTCTGAAAGTCGGGACAAAACTCACTCATCATCCTCATCATCTAGCAAAGGTAGGCCAACGGAGCGGTCCTCCCACGGTCGGGACAGGGGACACTCTTCTTCTAGCAGTCAACCTGACGGGCATGCTAAGGATCGCTCGTCAAGCGGAAAGTCATCTGAAACTCGGGACAAGGTCCGTTCAGGAAGCAAGTCAACAGACCCATCGGCGCCTAAGTCATCCGAAAGTCGCCATTCCTCTTCGTCACATCACAAGTCATCGGAGAGTCGTGAGAAGGAACGATCGTCGGCCAAGCCGTCCGACAGCCGTGGAAAGGATCATTCCTCAAGTAAAGGGACTGTGGTCAAGAAGGAAGGCTCAATGCCCCCACCGGCCGAGCATCCCTTGTCCAAGGCAATTGACTGTGGGGAGAAGCAGCGGCCGGGTAATAAGACATCTGAAGAGCGGCGTGGAGCCGAAGGGCGGGACAAAGACCGCTCCACAACTAATCCTAATCCTTCTGATACTAATAATTCAGGGAAATCAGTGAACGGAGGATCAGCGGGAGCGGCGTCAAGCTCCAATGAAATCATCCTAAAGAAGAATGGGAGCACGGTGACGCGGAAGGTTCTCCAGGCCTCTGGGCCTGTTGACCTCCTCTCTAAAATCATGTCCAAAATGGAACCGGCTGGAGGAAAAGCCAATACTGGGGGCGCTGGCTCCCATTTTCTCTTGCGCTAAGTATAGGGAGTGTGGAGGTAAGGTGGTCAGAAAAAGTAATTAATAGTCCATACATGCAAGCAAATTTCCGTTCTCCACCTGTTATATCAAGCTAAAAACTAATGTTTTATACGAGTTTGTTAAGTGTTTACGAGTTCGTTACGTTCCTTTAAAAATTAGCTTTACTTGTTTGTTGAATACCCGTAAACACTAGAACAATCATTTGATTCTTGTCAGTCCTAGATCTAGATCCTAGACCCTCCACAGTGCCCAACCCTTTAGGCCTTAGTAAGTCCTTCCGGATTTCTCTGTACTATACTAACTGTAAGGCGGGCCGTTCCCAATCGGTGCAATTTAGTACTAGAAGGGACGGGCGGAAGTTGAGGGACGGACAGATAACTTAGCGGCAAACATACTTGTTCTCCTAAATGACAGGGCTAATGTGTTTGAAGTCGCTTGACCTGGGAGCAATTGTTTGCATAATAATCTCAAAAAGATTATCTCAGACTTGGCCTGCCTACCTCCTTAATTCCCATAATACTCTGTGTATTTTAGAGTACATTCTCTAAACAGTTCAGTGTGGGTCCAGTGTAATTCTTTGGATAGATGTGCCCTCACTGTAAAAAGTGTCCTGCATACAAAGCAGGTTGCACTGGCCCTCGATTAGAAACAGTGGTAGTGATTTCTAACTCAAGGAAGAGTCCCGGTGGCTTAAGAAGTGCAATGCTGAAATCCGTTGACTTCAAAAGCCAAATTTGAAATTTGAAAAGATAACTTGGCCAGGGAGCCCGAAACGGAAAGATTTCTACCAAATCCCATAAGGTCCATTGAAAATTTGAAATTCGTTGAAGAGCTCTGAAAGGTGGCCCTTCGTACGATCGTACTATGATTTGCTAGGAAGGCTTTTTCTAGCAGCCATTACGTATAAAACCCGAAGTTAACTCCGTAATTTACAGCTCAAGACGTAATAGTTAACTACGGGATTTGACGTAATGAAAGCTATACACAGGGAGCCCGGAGGGTTGAGCGGTACAGAATATTACTGCAATATTCTGCCGTTGTTTTTTTGTTTTGTTTTTAAAAAAAGCTGTCCTGTAGGACGGTTTTTCCTACTAGAGAATCGGTGTTGTTTTTCTGTGATTTTTCTGTGCTAGGTAGAGCGGTACTATTAGTTAGGTTTATAAGTTTATGTGATTATTTGATTTGGGGAATTTAATTCATCACAAATGCAAACTAAATAGTTAATATTGTCATTTAGTCCAAATTTGGAACGAGCTTCCGTTGGCCTTAAACCCTGCAATTCAAAAAATGATTTACATGTACAGTGAATATGGACATCTATTGCAATAGCTCAAACTCAACATTAATTGAAGTCCATAACCATATTCACTGTAAAACATGAAAAACTAGTCAAATATTGTAGTACGATCGGACCTTCGCCCTTAATTTCAAATCCGAATCAAAAGCTTTAAAAAGATAGGAGTAGGTAAATGGCTGCGTATTAAATTGCACCGGCGGCGACGCCCATGTACAAAGGTCAAGGTTGAGTAACTCCCTTTAGTTGTATTCATAGTATTATAATTATATATTGTAAATTCGTAAATAGTCCCGGCGGCTTCAAAGGTTGAAAAACTCCCTTTAGTTGTATTCTTAGTAAGTAAATATATAAATTAGTACTACCATTTAAAACTACCAAAGATAAATCCCAAATTCACAGAAAAATTAACTAATTCAACCAAACTTACTTTGACCGAATTTCTCCCCAGTTCTGTTTTAAGGAATAGTTCGGTTAGATTTTACTGTTTTCTGTTCGGTTAGACCGAGTGCAATTCTACGGACTACAACCGAACGTTTAAATCTAACCTAACCTTAATTAATCACATTAGTCATTCGCAAAATTAATTATTTTATTTAAATTCGGTCAAAGTAAGTTGGTGTCGACCTAGTTTTCTTTTCGAGGAAAAGTGGGAATATCTACGGTGGGACTAAAAATAAGCCATAAATTAGTAATTCGTACATTAACTTTATTGATATTGTACAAACTATAGTTTTATATTAATGAGGCTTATATACCTTACATGACCCGAACTTATGTTGGTCTAAGGCTAAGATAATGGGGATCCTTCTATGGACCCGAAAATGTCTACTGCAAGCTACTTCACTTCTACCCTGGAATTTATATCTCATGTAAGTAAATATCTTACAAATATTTTCTAGCCCTAATTTAAGCTTAGAGTGTATAAGCTTTAGGCATTAACTCCGCTCCATTACTTGTTACTTGAGTAAGAGAGGAGGAGTATTGTAAATTTAACTGTAAATAGTACTCGTAGATAAATATATATATTTGTATCCGTTTCCCCATCTAGGCCCTTGACCTCGTACCCATGATATTCCTGCAGCAGGCCCGACCCACCCGACTGTCATGTACAAAAAACCCCGGTATAGAACCTCATAGTGGGGCTAATGGTGAGAAGTTTCTACAAATGGTTTCCTGACCATTTTTAGGCTAAGGTCAAGGGAGGGCCCCGTCTCTCAACTTCACTCCTGTTTGTACAAACAGCAAACTGGGTCAATGCTACTTGTTATTTTTAATTCAGGGCCCGCCCTTCCTCGTCTATGAATAGTATTTTAGTAACTTATTGTATTGGGGATTAGTACTATGTAGGTTACGGAGCTACTAGGTCATAGGTCGTGTATTTAAGGGGTTCCCTAGCTTAGAGCACACTTGACTGACGCATCCCGGGCCCCCTCGAAACAATGTCAATCTCATACTGGGCGGATGACGGGACCGAACAAAAAGTATCTCATTTACATGTGTGTCATTACTTTGTGCGTGTCAAAATATTGGGGGTAGCGGATCGGATATTATTTATATGTAAGAGCCAATCACTTTACTTAGGTAAGTTAGCGTAGTCGGACGTACTACGTATGTTCAAATTTATTAATTTTATTACTATCTATTAATAAAACATACTATGCAATGCTCCTGGAGTCACGTTTAGTGTCTATAGGGAAATTGGTTTCTTTTAGGTTTTCAGGCGTATTTAGTCTTCTTTTTTGACAATGCGCTCTTCTGGCTAGGCCCTAGGGTAAAATTCATTTCCGATCCAATAGAGCATGCGCCGTGCAAGTTTGAAAATTTGGCGCTCTAGAAATATTGTATCCAGTTTGATGTGAGGAGTTTAGAATTTGACGCTGCATAAATAATGAATCCAGTTTCTTGTGAGGCTTTATAATATGACGCTGCATAAATAATGACTCCAGCCTCTTCCACTGAGGTTTTAAAATACGACGCTGCATAAATAATAAATCCAGCCAAGAGTCGCAGGTAGCGTAGTTAGGTTCATTTATTTGATTTATTTACTTGAGGAGGTCATACAGAGTTGGGTTATGAGTTGTTAGATGATACATTACTACCATAGTCATATGTTACATCGTCTCAAGCCCTTAGAGTACAGTAGTCCCCTTTTGCAAAAATTGGTAAATAATTGGTTCTGGCTTCAGTTCCCTTCTCCCACCAGTCGACTGGGCCTCCACAAACAGGCTCCGATCCATACATACAAATACATAACTACTTCCTGTAGCTCTTGGACTCCTGCAATTCTTCGTAGTTAAGAACTTGGACCCATCCCGTCCGAAATAACACAAGAAACGGCTTGGGTATTAATTACAAACAATTGTAGTCTTTACACTCGTACTACGACCTACGAACACTACTGACAGTTAATATGAAGAGAAGTTGGTTAGAAAAAAAGGGTCTAGATACAGAAGGTCCCTAACTCAAGGGCCGAAGATGATTCTATTGTACTACGTCAAGGGAACCGAAAGTGGGCTACTCCTAAACTAAACATAAATCACAATAATCAAAATACAGACGTGTTAAGGGGCTCCTCTTTTGTATTGGGTTAGTCAACGGAAAATACTTGACCTCTCTCACGACGCCTGTCCTGCCCGTAGTAAGTTGACTTAACCTGGATTGATAGCTTGAGATCTATTACAAATTAGTTAGTCCTTCTGCCTTCTGTCCCCTCATCATTTCCTGTACAGGTTCCCATGAAGAAGCTGCTGCTGGAAGTCTACACAGAGAGCTCTTCTCCCAGGTTCCTTAATTATTACAGTTAGAGTTAGTAGTGAAAAGAGAAGGGTTGGTTGTATTTTAAAAAAAAATTCCTTAATTCCTACTGATCAGTACAAGGTGTATTGCTAGAGAAGGTCTGGGCCGCCCCTAACGGTAGGTCGGCTCCAGTGACCCCTGCCGAGGTCAGTAATACTTCCCATTAGTCAATTAATAAGTTACTCTCACGCCAGGAGCTCAAAGTTGTCCCTTGAGCCCCCTCTCACTGCGTCACAAGTATTAAACCTACAATGCGCCCGCTAAAGGGCTTCGTCTGTCTACACACTTACTTAATTAGTCATCCGCCATCCTACAAAATCACAATATATATCTCTCTTGTCATCTAAGTCTATCTAAAAGCTAGGTTCCCTACAAACCAGTCGTCTGTACAGAGGGGTCCGGCTGAAGGCCGTGGGGGGGGGGGGGGGGGGGGGGGGGGGGGG
>JAQFZY010001082.1:0-18325 GCA_034696285.1 Hypogastrura burkilli
AAGAGCAGAGTCCTATCCAAACTCTGATACCTGAAGAGCAGAGTCCTATCCAAACTCTGATACCTGAAGAGCAGAGTCCTATCCAAACTCTGATACCTGAAGAGCAGAGTACCCTCCAAACGGTGCTCACTGAAGATCATTCAGAAGACGAGGACGGTCAAATAGGGCAGGCCGATGAGGAGGAGTCGCTGCTATTAGCCTGTGTTCAGAGTCCTTCCATTGGGGACGAGGCTCAAGAGCCCATTGAGGAGAGTAAAACCCCGCCAAAATGTGAACCGGAGACTCCACTATCTGCTGGTCAGATTCCTATCACAGTGGAGAATACTGACAAGAATGTGGTCTTTAGTCAAGCTCTGCCAATGGATGTCACCAGTCACCAGTCACCAGTATCCACTGTCAGGACTCCATCCCCATTAGTTCAGGCCAGTCATTCATTGGATCAGTGTCCCATCCAAACGGTGGTGAGCGAAGATCTAAGTCCGATTCAAGCTCTAGGCACTGAAGACCAGATTCCCCTCCAAACTATGATCGCTGACGATCATTCTTCAGACGAGGACGGTGAAACAAGACAGGCCGATGATGAGTCGATGCTATTAGCCGGTGTTCGCAGTCCTTCCATTAGAGACGAAACTGAAGAGCCCGTCAAGGATAGTAAATCCCCACCAAAATTTGAACAGGAAACTCCACTATCTGCTGCTCAAAGTCCTATCCGAGTCGAGGATACGGACGTGAATACTGTCTTCAGTCAAGCCCTTTCGATAAATGAGGAGGAGTCACCACTGTCCGCAGTTCAGAGTCCTTTCATTGGGGACGAAGCTGAAAAGACTGTTGAGGAGAGTCAAATTGAGCCAAAATGTGCAGGGGAAACGCCGCTATCTACTCTTCAAAGTCCTGTCCCAGTCGAGGACACTGACGAGAATGTAAACTTCACTCAAGCTCTGCCCATGGATCAGGAGTGTTCACGATCCTCTCTCCGGACTCCTTCCCCATTAGTTCGGCCCATTGATTCATTAGATCAGTGTCGTATCCTAACTGTGGTTAGTGAAGATCAGAGTCCCCTCCTAACCGTGGTTACTGAAGATCAGAGTCCCCTCCTAACCGTGGTTACTGAAGATCAGTCTGAACACGAAGACGGTCAAACATGGCAGGTCAATGATGAAGAGTTAGCCGGTGCTATCAGTCCTTCCATTGGGGACGAGGCTCAAGAGCCCGCTGCGGAGAGTCAAAGCCAGCCAAAATATGAAGGGGAAACGCGGCTATCTGCTGTTCACAGTCCTATCCCAGTCGAGCATACTGGCGAGAATGAAGTTTTCAGTCAAGCTATGCCAATAGATAAGGAGTCTCCACTATCCACTGTCCGGACTCCTTCCCCTGTCGTCAGTGAAGATCAGAGTCCGTCTCGAACTGTGGAAAGTGAAGAACAGAGTCCCTTTCGAACTATGGACAGTGAAGAGCAGAGTCCTTTTCGAACTGTGGACAGTGAAGAACAGAGTCCCTTTCGAACTGTGGACACTGAAGAACTGAGTCACCTCCGAACTGCGGGCACTGAAGGTCAGAGTCCTCTCCGAACTGTGGGCAGTGAAGAACAGAGTCGTTTTCGAACTGTGGAAACTGAAGAACTGAGTCACCTCCGAACTGCGGGCACTGAAGGTCAGAGTCCCTTTCGAACTGTGGACAGTGAAGAACAGAGTCCCGTACATACAGTGTACAGTGAAGAACAGAGTCCCCTCCGAACTGTGGACACTAAAGATCAGAGTCCAACCCAAAATGTGGTCACTGAACATCAGAGTCCAAACCAAACTGTGGTCACTGAACATCAGAGTCCAATCCAAACTGTGGACAGTGAAGAACAGAGTCCCTTTCGAACTGTGGACACTGAAGAACTGAGTCACCTCCGAACTGCGGGCACTGAAGGTCAGAGTTCCTTTCGAGCTGTGGACAGTGAAGGACAAAGTCCCGTCCAAACAGTGGACAGTGAAGAACAGAGTCCCCTCCGAACTGTGGACACTAAAGATCAGAGTCCAACTCAAACTGTGGTCACTGAACATCAGAGTCTAACCCAAACTGTGGTCACTGAACATCAGAGTCCAATCCAAACTGTGGTCGCTGAAGATCATCTTCAAGGGCCCAGTGATGATGAGGAGTTGCCGGTATCGGCTACTTCTCAGAGTCCTTCCATTGGTGTGGAGGCTGAATACCCGGTCGAGAACACAGATGTGGGTACTCAGGAACATATTGAGGAGAGTGAGGCCCTGATACAGGATGATCAATGCTCTCCGCCCTCCTCCACTCTTCAGAGTCCTACTGGAACTGTGGACTCTGTTCCGAGTCCCCAAGCTGATAAGACTGAAGAGCCTGTTGAGGAAAATCAAACTGAGTCGGCGGATCAAGGAGAGTCGCCACTGCCCACTGTCCGGACACCTTCTCCATTAGTTCAGCCTGAGGAGGATGCTGAGAATAGGAGAACGCCTGTTCTGGATGAACACGATTCATCGCTATCCGCTACTCAGAGTCCCTCCTCTGGTTACGACGCTGAAGAGCCTGTCGAGAGCACAGATGTGGATACTGAGGAACATATTGAGGAAAGTGAGGCCCTCCTAATGGATGCTGAAGGATCCCCGCTATCCTCTGATCTTAAGAGTCTCACCCGAACTATGGTCGCTGAAGAACATTCTGAAGATGAGGAAGGTCAGACAGTACCGATCAGTGATAATGAAGAACTGCTATCAGCCTGTGTTTACAGTCCTTCCATTGGTGTGGAGGCTGAAGAGCCGGTTGAGAAGATCCAAACCCGACCGAAAGGTGAAGGGGATTCGCCGCTATCTGCTGGTAAGAGTCCTATCCCAGTCGAGGATACTGACGAGAGTGCTGTCTCCAGTCAAGCTCTGCAAATGGATCCGGATTCACCACGTTCCACTGTCCGGACTCCTTCCACCTTAATTCAGCCCGTTGAGTCATTCGATCAGAGTCCTATCCTAACTCTGGCCACTGAGGAACAGAGTACCCTCCAAACTCTGGTCACCGAAGCTCAGAGTTCCATCCGAACTCTGGCCACTGAAGATCATTCTGAAGACGAGGACGGTCAAACAGGGCAGTCCGATGATGAAGACTCGCTGCTATCAGCCGGTGTTCACAGTCCTTCCATTGGGGACGAGACCGTTGAGGATAGTAAAACCCAGGCGAAATTTGAACAGGAAACTCCACTATCTGCTGCTCAAAGTCCTATCCGAGTCGAGGATACTGACGAGAATGCTGTCTTCAGTCAAACCCTTTCGATGAATGAAGAGGAGTCACCACTGTCCGCAGTTCAGAGTCCTCCCTCTAATGTCCGGGATGAAGAGCCTGTTGTGGACAATGAGCGGCGGCTCATTGAAGCCGTTCAGAGTCAGGAGGATACTGAGACATGGCTCAAGGAGCAAGACCTATCCCAGCTGTCCCCTGCTGGTCAGAGCCCGACCCAGAATTGGTCTATGGATGAAGAAGAATCGCCGCATTCCGTCTCTGTTCAGAACGGCACTTGTGAAAACAGTCTCCCAAGAAGTCCAGAAATGGCAAGCCAAGCTTATCCGATGCCCATTGATGATCATGCACACTATGTCCAATCAAGCTATGTCCAGTCAAGGGACTCAATTTCTGAGGTCCGTTTCGTCTATGCTATCCCTGCGGACCAAGAATTCAATCAGCCAACTATCCCAGGCATGGAGAACTCCAACGTCCGGGTCGTCTACGCTGCCGCAGCTGCACAGGCCGAAGAGAGTGACGAGGAAGCCGGTACGCCTCGGAAGGTTCGATTGCTCTACGCAGAGGCATTAGGCTACGGCGGGAACTCATCGGATCCGCTCCAACTCGTTTACGCCGCTACTACGCCCAACCAGTGTCTCACGGCCCAGGACCCGGTGGTCGAGGCCATTCAACCCCGATACTTGCCAACCCCCGCAGAATGGAACTTCAATGGTTCACGAGCTCAGGCCATGTTCTCACAACAGCCTCCCACCTATCAGGCACCAATGCACGTCTATACTGGCTCTTCTGGCACGGCCATCTCCCAAAGTTTTGCTGAGTACCCCGAGAACTTGAGCCTGATGACGCATGCCAGCAACCTAGGCCACCTCATGCCAGAGAACCATCGGAAGCGCCATCGGGAAGTCTATGACGTTTTTGCCCAGCACGGGAGCCGTAGTGTTCCAATTGGAGACGTCCATCACGGATCCCGCTATGGGGCTCTGAGTCAACATAATGAGGGCATTTCACTCCTTGCCTCGGCAGCTGCTTACCGAACCGTAAGTTTCCCTACAAGACTCTCTCTCCTTATTATTAAGAATAAATTATTTTATTTTATTATACTATTGATTGTGTTCATTTTAATGTTTCAGGCGGAGGAAAAGGCGGCCTTCTCAATTGACGCTGCTGAACGAGCAAGGGTAATTATTTGAAAAGTTGCTTGGCGTGTTGGCTTGGGGTTTGTAGGGCCAAGGTCCGTGGATTGACTTAGTGCATTTGCTAATTCTGTTGAATACTGGAAGTGGCAACTTCCAGCTGGACCGAGTTCTGGGGCGTCTGACTAATTGAATTTACGTCTGTGTTCCAGATCTCGGCTGCACAGGCCATCGCTGCCGTTGGTGAGGCAGCTCGATTCCAGAGACAGAGAGAGTATCTGGAGCGACAGAGCGCGATCCCGAGCCCGAGTTCTGATACAACTATGAGTCCTGAACCCGAAGCCAATGATTGTAGCAAGTATCATCGAGGCCCACGGAAGCAGTACCTGTCTCGGCCCGGCTCTTGGAAGGACTGACAGTAGCGTTGGACAGCTCCCAGTAAACGATAAACTCAAAAAAGATTTTGTAATGAATTATGAGCGATTGCCTTGAACAAGGGATTCAGGTCGAATGTGTGTATCATTATGAGTTTGCTGTCGCTACTTCCAGAGTTTACGTATAAGACTCCTGATTTAAGTAAAGAAGACTAGGAAATGCTATAAGAAATACTATTTAGTATCATAGTTTTAGTAGAGCTAGTTTTATATGTACTACGAGTTCACGGGCCGAATGTGGAATTAGTTGGTAGTTACAGGGTCCACTTAAATCAACTGCGGGCTGCATACGCATTCTGTCACTCTGCATGTCTGAATTTTGAAGAGTGCGTAAAGCCCTTATTAATTAGTTAGCGTAATTACGAAAGAATTTTAAAGTTTCTTCATTTAATGGACTGCAGGAAGTACTACGGACGCTAACAGTGCAAGATCTCCTTATTACCTTATTAGGCTCAGTATCCGTAACATTTAGGCTGTAGAGGACTCTGAGGGGAACCTCTTTTTAATTCCAGTTTTAGTTAGAGCAACGTTAGTCTACGTAGATTTCTTCTATTACCTTTCCCCCTTCCATTTCCATAGTTCCCTCTATTTATATGCATGCCTGTGCACGGAATGAGTAGGTAGAATATATTTTTGGACCAAATAAGTTTTACGTCGCGTTCGGCTCGTGGACTACGTATTTCTACAAAAAATACTGTTACAATTAATTGAGGCGAAGAAGATATTAAAAAAGTGGTAACAAAATATGTAAAGGACGGCGTATGGATTCCCTTTTTGTATCAGAACTCTGACTGGAGTCGAAATGAATTTAGATATATATATATTAATTAATGACATGGTTTCGTACGAATGAATGAACTAGTGTACAACTCCAACATGTCTCAGCTAAACTACGTGTATTAAGCCTCCTAAGCAAGTAAACGCCTCTTGAAACGGTACTATAGTTGTGTTGAGTTTTATTTAATATTTCCGTTATTATTGTACCAGCGAATAGAGAAGGCTTAGCTATTTACTGGTAGGAGTCATGATGATTGGGCATGTAGACATCTTTGATTTTTAGACCAATTTATAAGGTAGGGTAGTTACTTAATAAGGAGGAGTCCCAGGCCAGGAATGATGAATGATTACGAAAAGGTTCAAGCTGCTGTAATAGTTGTACCTACCATGTAGTAGTCATGAACCAACAACAATGCGTAGTAAGGAATTCGACTCACGTTTCATATTAAGTGGGCTCCTAGTAAATACATGCTCTCTCCGTCTGCGGCAGGTCAATTTAAGGTTATTTCTGCTACTAGAAACTTCCAAATACGGCGGAGACTTGGACTTTTCCTTCAAAACCTGCGGTTTGGTTCCCTGCCATTCTTCACGGTCTTCCCTGCCTGCTTCGCGGAGTCAAGGAACGGAACCAACCACCACGTCAATAGAGTCAGATGAATGGGAAATGGAAAGGGAGAAATATATAATAACAAATTGAGTCCTTTGAGTCCTCACGGCAAGTCGCCTATCTATCTATGTAGGACCTACCTTGTATTCATTGCCCAACAAGAAGCGAAGCCAAGGCGTCCGCTTTGTATTCTGTCAATTGAGGATGGTTACGGCTCCTCTTCGGCTCCTCCATCATCATCATCATCAAGAACATCATGAGGGAAGAGAAAGTGAGGATTTGAATGGTCCATTGTTTGTCCCGCTCATATGTACTACTACATAGAAGGGGTTGGGACGGGACTGAGGCCTGCCGCTCTCCTCAGCCGCTTTAATTGCCAAATGTTTTAATTGGGAGGCCGGGTAGGACATTATTGGGCCGGTTCGGCTACTCACTCCAAGGAAACCTCAGGTCCAAATTTATGGAAAGGCTCTTGAGTCTGGATCCAAGATCACTCGGACTACTGCGCTGCGGACGGAGACGGGCAGGACCATGATTCGGCACTATCAGTTTAGAAAGTACTTTGTAGGCTCGATTCATGGTTAAGATGTTAAGAATGGCACATATTTGTACAACAATTAGCCTCTCACGGCTCAGGCCTCTAATGAGGACTATACAGAATCATAAGGCAGGACTGGGGGCGTCTTTACGTAGAAACTATTAAAAATATATGACCCAACACGAGCAAGCTTCCCTCGCCACTTGAATAGGCACTCGACTAAAAGGCATGAAAGATCAGATTTTCATGAGCAGTGGGCTCTACATTGAATAGGTTCCTATTTAATTAAGGTAAACAGATGCTTAAATGAAAAGGAAGAAAACTAACAGGTTACAGGTATAGGCAGAACTCAAACTTTTTAAACACGCCATAAAACATCATCTAATAACTAATCTTCATATTTTATATTAGCAACCAAAAAAAAGTGCTCCCGGTAAGAATAAAGCCTGAGTGACCCGAAAAGGATATCCGTGCTTATCCGCGTATCAGAGTGCCGCGAGAAGGAAATGCATATCCTTTGGAAAGACCCATTTAAACACCTTTTTTATCATTTTTATTTACGCGTTTAAAGGTTACGAATGCGTCCACGAAGGGAAAAATAATTTCCTTTGCGAGAGTCAGCATTTCTTGCGGCAGAATTCAATATACATTCATAGATTTAAGTACGCGCCGTCCCGGAATGCAGCAATAAGTCTCTATATACATACATAGTACATATATGTATGTATAATATGCTCATAAGCTCTGAATTGGACGCAAGATAAAATTTACGACGTCATTTACGGTGTATCCTTTTCTGTTCAGGTGTCAGTTAATTGTACCCACAATTCTGTATTTCCAGGTTCCAGGTAAGGTCCGGGTAAGTATTGCTACTGAAAGGGCACTTTGATTTGTTCTTGGACTTTCGCTTTCGGGGTAAATGACTTCTCCTGTACCCTAACAAAACGGACTAGAAATAAATGAAATATCGTTATTGACTTGTGGAGCAACAGTCTCCTGGACGTCGTTGCATACATACTTTATCCCTGCAAATGTCTTTGGATTCTACTAGTACTCGAGTCTGGGCTATGAGGCAATAGGATGGGATGCTAACGGGATCCTTTCCTATTTCGAGTCGACATCAATACCTAGCCAGTACAGAAGTTAATTTTGGATTGATGGGTGTAGATTATTTATTACACCTTTACAATTGTCCTCTCTGCTGCTGGTATTATTTAGTAGGAGCCGTTCTTGCCTAGTCATATTTCACATATCACCCCATTGTCCTTTTGTTGGAGGAGGCCCTGAGCCCAAGTATTTGCAAGCCCTACTCTCAAATTCTGATTCAATTGGGTGGAGAGCCAAATTCGGACCCTTTACCCTTCTACCATTACCATGTGTATACGAACGTGTCCTAGCTCAGAATAACCTAATGAGCATGACTTGTGAGAACTTATTTCTGAGCTGATTGATTGATTCAATAAGGACTGGCCTAACGGCGGGCTGGCTTCCTAGGCTTCTCAAATGAATTGAATTATAATGTGCTTTCACTCACTCCTTCACCTTTGATCTCCACCTATGAGCCAACCCTCAGCTTTAATTCTTGAGCTCCGGCCGCATTACCTTCATAAAAGTCCATAACTAAGAATCAACTCGGTCCTAATTTGGTAAATATATTCATATACGAGGTTAAATATTTTAAAGAGGCCTCCACGGGCTAAAACGGGGCTATTCGTAGTATCCCAATAGCCTGCCAGCCAGCCGGGCCAGGAAGGAGCTGAAACATCAATTTGCTGTTGCTAGCCAATCCAAGGAAACCGGTTGTTTTCCTGTTTATTAAATTGTCTACATGGCTGCAGTTACAGACAGTTGCAACAATATAAAGAAATCTGGTCTACTCAACGCAATATAAATTAACGCACCCCGCCTCCCCTTACAACAATAGGCCCTATTCCGAACCCATTAGATAAATATGTCGAGCACGTAGTCTACATTTCCCTTGGCCCTTATATCATTTTGTATGGGTCCAACTTGCATCATCTTCCCAATTCCCAATGTTCCGTGGGCTCTAGCATAATCATTCCTTATTTCGCATTATATAGGTAGTATTTATAATTGTAGGAGGTAGGTAGGCTTGATTAATTAATACCTATTGTTATTGTGGATCTCAAGTACACCACGAGCTATACGTAGTAGTCCGTAGGATACAGACACAAACTTATTGTAGAGCAGAGTGTGAATGTGAAATTGAGAGGTACAACAGAAAGTACGGAAACACGATATTATGCTATGCTTAAGCTCTTCACGACTTGAAGGCGTGAATATTCAATGAAACTGCAAACAGCGGATAGGAAGGGGACATCAGACATTAATTGGATGGTTCATAAGGATAAGGATCCTTTGTCATAAGGATAGGGATACTTTGTTTTTATTTATCACGGCGGGCACTCTGCCAATACCTGACAGTTTGATATAAGATATGAAGCATACTCCTACATAAATAAATATATAAGACGGAGCTATCTACTAAATACTAGTATCTACCTCTGCAAAGTAAGAGTGGAATCAAATGTGAAACTTCAGAATTGGATAACAATTTTTGCCGTACATTGCCAGCTATAGCTGGACACGGCAGATACTTTCGTTTCCTTCGCCAAAAGACTGTCACCGGAAATGGAAATTCTTGAACTCTCTCTGGAGTATATATATATATAGGTTGGATATTATTGTTTAGGAAATGGGACAGATGCATGCTGACTGGTCTGGGCAGTTTGGGAGGTTGCACTCAATTAATGGAAAATTTCATATTGACATCCATTATTGTACTTCTTCCTAAAGGGTGGCTCTCGAACAGAAATCAGAATCTTATGCTTTTACATATAGTTTTATTTATTTTACAATGTGATGGGCAGAAATTACGATTGATAAATGATGCCTAAGGTAATTTACCTCCTATTTTCAAGTGATTTCTACGCGTACCAAAATAAATTAATATATAAATACGTATAAGTGCCACCATTTGAAGAAGCATCAAATTCTGGTTTCCCGACCCAAGCCCTAATTATACTAAGTCCACTTCATTCGTATCTGATTAAATAATGGCCAATGGTTCGTTTGAGACGTTTGATCCTCTATGAAAGCCCGCCTCCAATCCTATTGTGTAATCCCCACACTTTCCCTTTCAGATTATTAAATTATGTAAATAAGGACGGAGAGTACGGCAAATGACCAGGCAGGCTGGGCCATAAGATGAGGGGTGCCTGAGAATAGGGATTGCGGGGAAATGGGAGGATTGACGACGGCAGGCCTAAATGTGGAATTGGGACTGGGGAGCACATTGTGACCGAGTAGGCCGAGGACCTTCACATCATTATCCATTCTGCTCGGTCCTATTAAGCCAAAGCACTTTTCAATCTTAATCTCAGACCCAATTTTTCTCCTTTAAACCTCAGACCCATTAGATAACCAAAAACCGCAAGCACGCCTCTGCACATATATGTAAGAGTGGAATAGTACTATGGATTCCCCATCCTAAGATTGGCCCGACAATTATAAAGTAAGGCTAAAGGCCGGAATGAGGGCTCCACCGTTGTTGTAGGGCCACCAGGTGCGGCCTAATGTCTCTTGATTTGGAGCTCCCAGAGATTACCTAATCCAATTGAAACCTGAGACTCTCTCCGAACAGAGATCCATCATTTACATCCTATTGTCTTCTAGGCCCAGGGACCGTGTAGAGTTATTCTCACTTTGGTCTCCGCGTGATGCCGACTTTTGGAGAGGGGACAATGAATAGGGGCAGGTTCCTATGTATATTTGATTTGCAGGAGCTATCTCGGGCCCTGTTGTGCACAACAGGGCCCATTCTTGAGTTACCTAATCAATTTCGTAACTCCTAGCACCCCAAACTAATTCTGCTTCTAAAGGCTCTTTCTTCGGTACAAATGGGTCGATTTATTAAAAAAGACCCTCCTGAGTCATGGCTCACGGCCGTTGGATTGACAAAAATAATTCACTTTAATTAGCGCATCAGCGAATTTCATAAGGGACAACAAAGCAATAATAAAACAGTAGTTTAGCACCCTTTGGATTTGTTAATAAATGGGAAATTGGGTTCTTATGACTCTTCGGTCATGGTCATGAGATTAACTGCTTCAAAAATACAGTATACATTGACTCCGTTATGCATGGTAGACACACTAATGATTATTACGTTAACTCAGCCTCTTATGATCTTGTATCCATTTCTGGACTCGGCGTTTTAGAATTTGAAGTTTGGGCAAATTTTTTTGCTGAGACCTAGCACGTTAATTCATTGATTTTATGATTAATGAACCCAACTGCAGCTGCACTACCAATGAACTTGACTCCCACCGTCCTCCCTCCCGCTTTCATGAGCCATTAAGCAATTAGCATTGAAAAGGGATAATTTTTCCTTTTTGAGCCATTGGTCTATTTTTAGCCCCGTGTACAGATTTGGGAGAAATTGTTCCTTAAGGTTGGCTAATCCAATGACAGTGGTGGTGGTGGTGGGATAGGCCTATGCGTGTCGCGTAGTAACTGTCCGAACCCCGTAGACTGAAATGTGTGAGACCGTCCATGAGTTTCGTTTCAATTGAATTGGATTTGAATGGGACGGGCCTCGACTGATCAAAGGATGAAGAGAGTACCAACGTAAGTCATAGAAGAGCTCTGCTTATATTACGGACAAGTTAGGAGATAACGAAAGTACAAGTTGCGTCTTCATCCCTTCATCCCTCATTCTTCCTCTCTCATTATGACTCAACGGAGTGTACTTGCTACGCATCTTAGTACCAGCTGGCATCCCACAAAGGCTCCTTGCAAGGGAAACCAATTTCGAACCTCAAAACGAAACTGAAAATTGATATTCCTGCCATGGGATTGATGGGGATGGAGCATGAGGGTCATCCTGACATGACTCGCCTTTCCTTTCTTCCGGCTTTTATGGAGGAAATCTTTCGAGGCCTTTGAAAGGAAGAGAAACGAGGGAGAGGAGACTCTAGCTAATAATCCCTGGCTCCCAAATCACCCTCATCTATCTCTAATTACACTAATCTCCCTCAACACTCGTATGAATTTTGAAATCGGAAAAGGGAAATGCTGCATTGAGAAAGCTCCCCATTGTTCTAGACAAAACATAACAGCTCAAGTTATTAAATATGAGTTTCCGTTTGTGGGGAAAAAAAAGTATCAGGCTTCGTCTACTCTTCGGTCGTCGTCGAGAATTGGGAAAAGGGCTTTCCGCTAATTCCGCCTGGGCGCGAAATAGACTTATTTAGTTGCGTAGATTCAGGAAATGAATTAAACCTTTCCTCTGCGGCCTTTGGAATTATCCAGTGGTGAATGCCAAATGGGACTTGGCATAAAGCGAAAACTCTCGACTTAATCGGTTCCGAGTAATGGACTTATCTTTACATCTAAGTCAATAACATGCAATTACGCTGAATTTCAGAAACTTTGTAAAATTCTCATCCGCTAAACCGGGGTGAGGTAATAAATTGCTAGGCAGGAAGGAGTGAAATGGTCTGGTAAAGTTTTGGCAACAAAAGATTTGGCAACAAACATTGTGTGTAACACATTGTAGTACATACCCCATACACGCACCGATACGTACTTTCGCAAAATACTTTGCCAAACTCCGTGGTGGTATTTGCTGCAGGAATCATAGTAAATCCTAACGATGACAGAGCGTTTTGTGGCATCTGCATAGGCAACCATTCTCTCTGTTACCTCAATCTGTTGTTCCAAATACATACCAACACCAACATACGTCAAAGACCGGTGAAATGCCCGCTACCGCTGACTTCAAAAATATTTAACTTGCATTTAAGCCTAACCCTTAAACGTATACGTAATGCTCAAAGTTTTACGCGGGGATTGATCAATAGTTGGACAATTTACTGAATTTAGGCATGCTTAGCTCGGATATACGTTAACTGACATTGATTCATGTGTTATTTTAGGATTTCTGGAGCGTCACTTCCTTTGGTAAGCTGTGAAGGACTTTAGATGCACGCGAACAGCTAAATACTAACTACATAGAGACAGATCTGCTTGTAGGAGGGCTGTAAATAGGCGGAAACAGTTCTGGCATTCGTATGCAGTATATTGTATGCGGATAATCTTTAATTTGACTTCATAGCACACCTTTGGTTGATGAGTCCTCTGAGTTAAAAAAAAAACATTATCCAATCACTGCAAACTAAAATAGAGTACTAGCTTTAGAGTACCTATACGATTTGGTTGTTCTATTGAAAAACCCAAGCCGTAGCAGAATGAGAGGCGACTGGATTTTGAAAAAGGAGAAAAAGGCTTCAGACTGGGTTTCTCTGCTGGGTCTTTCAAATCCACCTTTGTGAGGATTCTGGGCCTAGTGAAGAGTCTGCAGCAGGAGGGATTTGGGGGAAAGTAATTGGGATGGAGTCCTTTGGTAGGTAGGTACTCGACTCTCGATTATTATTTATGGTTTTGAAATTGCATAAAATGTTTTGTGGAGGGGAAAGATTGGCATTGCATCGGCCTCTCTTGGAGCTCTGGGAGGATGTATGTGGGCCATGGCATTCGCTTGAGAAGAGGATAGAAAGGTCCCCCAGGAGGACCGGAGTATAAATGCCCCAGCCCTAAGCCCAACACTCTCAGACACGGACGAGCGTCCAAATATACAGCACACCTCTCACGAGTAGAATTTCGTGCTCACACAGTAGTGATCGGCTGGACGGAGGAAGAATCTAGTGTGCAGATCTAGGAATCGGACCAAGATGGGGACTGCCCGTAAAATGTCCAGGGTAGGTCAACCTCTCCAGTAGTGTAGTCATGTAGCCGGCTCTCATACTCCCTCTTATCTCTACCATAGATGGTGCTCCTCTTGTGCATCGTCCAGGTCTCCTTTGCTGAGCCACCAGTCCAGCGCGGAGGTGAGTGAGCATACCGTTGACCCATGACCCGCCCGACTCCGACACCACCTGACAATAAACCGACTCTCGACAACCTTGTCTCCTCCCTTAGGCAAAGGTGGAGGCGGCGGTGGAGGGGGCTTTAGCCTCAAGTCCCTCTTCAAGAAGGGGGGCGGGGGTGGGAGCAGCAAGGGCGGAGGTGGGAGCTCTTATGGGCCACCCGCCGGGGGCGGAAAAGGCGGTGGGGGCGGATACGGGGGTGGTGGGGAGCAGCAGAAGGGGGTGGGGGGTTGGATTACCATCATGCAAGTCAAAGGTAGATCCGGACTGACTTATTGACACCCTGACAAGGACGAGTCAGTCTACTCAATGCTCAAACGTTCTCTGACATCAAGTTCAAGTTGGATCTTTGGGTTCCATCAGCTGGACTATAGTGACCTTCCAAAGTTCAAATAACTTGATGCTCTCTTTTTCCAGGTGGAGGCGGTGGATACTCTGGAGGCGGAGGGGGTGGGGGTGGATACTCCGGGGGTGGAGGGGGTGGGGGTCACTCCGGAGGCGGTGGCGGTGGACACTCAGGGGGCGGTGGCGGTGGACACTCTGGGGGTAGCTCAGCTGGGTACTCGGCCCCAGCCCCATCCGGCGGCGGTAAGACACACTCCTACTCAAAGCCAAAGTGAAAGCCATCAACTTTCTTAGCATGGAAGGAAGTGAAAGCGTTGCAAACAAACTTTTTCTGAATTGGAAACTAAATTGGAGGCTCTTTGAAAAGTTATTTTCTGTGCTCGATTCCTAGTCTGGTCTGACCTTATTTCTTATCAGGTTACCAGTCCGGTGGAGGCGGCGGCGGATACTCTGGAGGAGGTGGAGGGGGTGGAGGTGGAGGCGGATACCAACAGCCCGCCCCTCCGCCTCAGCAGAGCTATGGAGCCCCAGCTCCGCAACAAAGTAAGAGACAGGGTCTAGGACCCGGGGCTAGGTCAATGTTTATCGAGCGCGCTAGAGGGATCATTGAAAGTTCGAAGTTATCATATACCGTAACTCTGACCATTGAAGTGAAGCTGCCGATCTAATCCTTCAATTTATTTCAAAGGTTATGGCCAACCCCAGCAGCAGGCTCCCCAACAGAGCTACGGAGCCCCCCAAGGAGGTGCGAACATGGAATAAGGAAGTTTTTTTTCCTCGGTCTGACGCCGTTTATCTTTTGGATTTGTTAGGCGGATACCAGCAGCAGCAGCAGCCAGCCCCTCAGCAGAGCTATGGAGCTCCTAAAGGAGGCGGAGGCGGCGGTGGTGGCGGCCAACAGTATGGCGCCCCAGCTCCAGCTCCTAGTCAATCATATGGAAGCCCAAGCGGTGGCGGAAGCCAGTACAGTGCCCCTGCCCCAGCCCCAAGCCAATCATATGGCAGCCCAAGCGGCGGTGGTGGTGGCCAACAGTATGGCGCCCCTGCCCCAGCCCCTAGTCAATCATATGGTAGCCCAAGCGGTGGTGGAAGCCAGTATAGTGCCCCTGCCCCAGCCCCAAGTCAATCATATGGTAGCCCAAGCGGAGGCGGCGGAGGTGGCCAACAGTATGGCGGTAAGTTTGGGATGGGTTCAATCAAAACTCCAAGCGCTTGTACGGGCGCCCCAAGTCTTATTTCCGCCCTTCCGATTTTCAGCTCCCCAGAAGCAACAGCCAGCACCGCAACAAAGTTATGGAGCCCCACAACAGTCCTACGGAGGTAAGGGGATTCCAATACATTTGTTGACGCAAGCTTGAGTTTTAACGCCGCTTAGTTTAGACTTTCCATATTTGAATCAGTCCAACGGTCCCATATAAAGTTGTTTATGCTAGAGCGCACGTAACGACTACTATTTCACTGCGTCCACTTATTCGGCTAATTTATTTTTACTTCCAGCTCCCCAACAGCAACCACAGCAAAGTTATGGAGGTACTTTCTTATCAAAATGATTGGCAGTCAAATTAGACTTCCATACACAAAAGCTCTAGTCTTGATATTCTTGATTTACTCGCCAGTCTAAAATACGAACTTGATTTCCCCCATTAGCCCCATCTAAGGGAGGTCAAGGCGGAGGATTCGGTGGTGGTGGTGGCGGAGGATTCGGTGGTGGTGGTGGCGGTGGGAGCCAATATGGCGCTCCCGCCCCGAGCGCTCCAGCCCCATCCAGCTCGTACGGATCACCACAAAAGGGCGGCGGCGGTGGTGGTGGTGGTGGATTTTCAGGTATGTACCTTCGGTCGCGGTCGTTGTGTTAGACCGTTATTAGTCTGTTATTAGTCTACTATTAGAGCCTGAATATGCTGAACCTATGATTGTCTAGGCGGCGGCGGCGGCGGTAGTTACCAGTCCGGAGGAGGTGGCGGCGGAGGCGGTCAACAGTACGGAGGTAAGCTATACGGAAGTTAAGATTGATCAGTCCAATAATTCCGGGTTCAGGGTTCAGGGCTTATACGAATTTTCTTTCCTCTCTTTCAGCCCCTCAGAAACAACAGCCACAACAAAGTAAGGTTGAGTAGTGAGCCCAACGAGACCGGCGAGTTTCTGACCATTTGATTACTTTTGCGTATTTAGGCTACGGCGCACCCGCTCCAGCTCCATCAGGAGGCTACGGCGCACCTGCTCCAGCTCCATCAGGAGGCTACGGCGCACCCGCTCCAGCTCCATCCGGAGGTTACGGCGCACCCGCTCCAGCTCCATCACAAGGAGGCTATGCTTAAACAGTTACTACTCAACTCAGATACCTTGTTTTCCATTCCTGACCTGACCTCTTCGGATCTCTCCAGATGTTTACTAAGAAAGGATAGGAACATGTTTGATGGTGAAATTATTCAGAGGGTCTTCGTGTAGTTGCGGAAGATGTGACTTTAAATGATCATACCCAGTCTTCCACTGTTCCTTAATATTACAATTTTGTATTCCTTAATGTCTACCTAAACTATATCAGGTTACCATCACTTCTACTAACTCACGTTGAAACAACTGAACTTTGTAGGAGAGCCATGTGCTGGGCTCAGTGCGGATGAACGGACAAAGTATATTTATATTTAAGTTTTATATCTCTCAAATAGTTTCAGAATAAAAAAGAAAGGATTTAACCCTGACATTGAGTCCTCTGAGCTCCTATTCATATTATTTTACTCCCTGTAATTTGAGGGATTTTCCTGCTTGATTCCTCTAATTGATGTTTCCATCTCCAGGCTTATTAGTAAATATGTAATGTACAATGGATTAGTTCCTTTCGCGAACGTCTTAGCACGAAGCCATGCTCCAATCAGCCTTGTCCAAATTAATATTGCCACAGTAAGGTAAAGATCCGTATTTGGTAACAAGGCGGTGTCCAAACCGGAATTTCATCTTGGAGCGAGGTGCGAGGTCCATACTCCGATTTCATCTTGGAGCGAGGTCCATACCAAGATTTCATCCTGGAGCGAGGTCAAAACCACGATTTTCTCTTGGAGTGAGGTTGATATCGCGATTTCTTCCTGGAGCTAGGGTCAAGCACAGATTTTATGACGACGCGATGTGGAAGTAAAATGAGCCATGATGCCGTCCTCTGTATTAAGTAACGAAACTAAATGCCAATCGTTATTTGCCAATGCCTGACGGAGGTGGAACTCAGCCTTTATGACGGAACGATTTCCATACCATTTCATGACAAATTCCAAGGCCAAACCAGAATTGTATTAGAAATGTATGAGGAGTTAGAATAATAAAGGAATAAATTGTCTAATTCTAACAACACAAAGACAGTCAGTCGCAGTCGCAAGTCCACACAATTATTAATACTTTATTCAACTTTATCTAACCAAAACCAACTCCAATACAAATAAACTACAAGAACATGACGTTCTTACAATCTTACATCGGGCACTAACGTATGAACTATTACAAACTCAAAACGCAACAAACTTACATTCGACTAATGTATGACCCATACCCCACCCCATTAGCCATTACAAAAAGAATGACGCTGACGCTCGACTCATGTACCAACCTAACCTAACTAAAGATCTAACTAGTAATATTCAAAAAGAAACTGCCAGCCCAGCTCATGTATCACGACACACATATTCATACCCCATAACCCTAATACGTTAATTCTCAACAAACCCAAAACACGACAGTATGATCAACAAAAGCCTAACCATAATTAGGAAAGATGCCACCGTAACAGTAAGAGAAAGTATTCTTCGTGCAGTTGTAAATGCGACCAAGTTCAAAGCTAAAGGATTCAATGGTAAGGTCGACTGGAATTCGGCTGGCTACCTCTTCCCAGTCAAATGGGTAGCAGCATGAGAGGTAAATTGAACTTCCAACGGTGATCATGATCAGGAAGAAGAAGAAAATGAATTTCCAAATGTTCCAACAACGGCGACCAGCACCACGGCTTAGAGAGATGTCTCCGTCCTTCGTTGCTGTCGACACGCTGCTGTGAGTCCGGCGGCGTCTCTTTCTCTTCAGCACCTCATCCAAAGCAGAAAATGGGAATTCCGCCACTGGAGCCTGTCCGGTCGTCGCCCGCGAACGGCTTCTCGTCATCATCGGCATTCCTAACAGCCCAGGGTTTGGGACCTCGAAAAATCAACAAGAAAAGAGAGCTTTAGTATGACGTCCAGGTCAATGTCAGATGACAGGAATTTGACTACCGCATACGAATAGGACTTAACTTTTGTGGGTACAAAAAAACTACTATTTAT
>JAQFZY010001083.1:0-18299 GCA_034696285.1 Hypogastrura burkilli
ATCATCATTTTTAATTTGAAAGACGTCTGGACTAGGAACGGTAATAAAACTATTATACGAGTTTGTTGTGATGTGATCCTAGTCTGCGAACCAGATTCATGCCAGATCTCAAAGGCAGGACTATGCCTATGCTCACCTGTTCTTCTTTAATGGCATCCGAAGTCGAAGTAAACAAAAACAAAATAGTAAAGTGGAGACAATGGCCGCTGGGAATTACTAACGCTCGCAACTTCGAACCAGGAAGGGTTTATCCAATAAAGAATAAAATGAATTATCATGCCCATACTTACATGAGTACGATGATGCTAAAAGAGGTACATAGATACATACGTATGTAACGTTATTTTATGCGTGCGGGTCAATTCCAACCAATTCGTCGGCACTATACAGGTAAACGGATTCCAAGATACCATGAGTACAATACTCTGTCTCTGAATAGGAACTTTCATTAATGTCATCTTCCTAATTTTATTGTTTTAATGGGTTTAGAGGCAAAGGGCAGAACTAATTCCTTAACGCTTGATTCCACTCTCGCCTTTCTTTGTCTTTGTCCTGACGAACCATTGACTTGACATCCATTCCACATATTTTGTTGTTGTCGTTTAGCTGGGGAGTTTTTCCCTTACAATTGTGCACCGGTAAACGACAAGTTTTATCACACTCCCACCGGTACTTACTTTCCAACGCGTATTTCCTTTGTTAAGGTTAGCCTTTGGGATTGGAGCCATCATCATTCATCAAATACTTCCAGGTTCCAGGCTCCCTAAATGAGAAGTCGACATTCGACTCGTTTTCTCGGAATTTTCCGACAGATTCTTAATTGTCTGCTGGACTGGATGGAGCATTGTGTTGTATGTGTGCAAACCTTGTATCTAATTAAAAAAATATATTTTTATGCCAATTTTTTTTCGTTTCATAATAAGTTGATTTTATTATTTTGGAACTGAGCGGTGATTGTGATTGAAGATTGAGGGTGATTCTTCGTAATTCAGGTCTAGGAAATCCTTTAATGCCATCATGCATGAGCCGAAGGGTTCGATTAACACTAAAGTCCTAATTTGAACACAGATAGTGCATAGGTAACCATGTTAGTTACACTAGTCAATGGGAATGGAGAGTGAGCATCATGTCAATGAATTATTTAGTAAGACTTAATATAGGTATATTCATAGATACATATATAAACATGACAACCATGTAGTCATCGTCTGGGTATTATTCCCTTTTTCACGTAACTGTATCACTATATTATCTATTGAAGGCATTATATAGGTAAATATTAATTCATACTTTCATAAATCATTTCATACGAGTAGCTATGTAACACTGTAACTAGTAATTTTTATTTATTAATTGAACTTGTCTTTAAGCATGCTTAAAACACAATTCCTTGCTTTAGTCCATTAAATAGTGGTATTTGGTTCTTCTTTTCAATTCCAACACTTTCTAAAAGTAAGAAAAGGTGCCCTCAACAAGCCCTTTGAGAGGTAGCCTATGTGCCATGAATTATATTTTGATAGGAGGAAAAGGTCTGGGACTTGGGAGGACGGAATGCTTCATTTTCTGATGACTTTTTCTTGGAAAAGGAAAACTTTATACTTAATTTTAAGTTGTCGGGTGGAGTTGGGGTTGTTTGGGCTACGAAGAGCTGTTGATGAAGGTTGCTGGTTGGGATTTGGGATCTTGATTTGTGGATTGTGATGGCGGAGCGGAGGCGAGTTCTGGACCTTCTTCTAGCGCTATCCTACTCGTACGTATTAGGACTTGTGAAAATGGTCTTCTGGGCCTCCTGTCCGCCCCTCACATCTTCCGAAGAAATATTTTGATAATGTAGGTCAGGGCAGAATTAAAAACGGATTCTTAATTTCCTATAACAGCTCCCCTTGTTCTGAAGAGCCTCTTTCCAATTCTCAGTCCAATTCTATCATGCAGCCATATCCTCTGAAAATAAGAGTGCTAGATTCTAGGCTAGGTAATGAGGGTGGATGGACCTGCTGCTGACTACCATCACTTATCCTACTTTATACAAACGGAACATGGACCGTCATTATTATTTTTGTCGCCAACAGGGGCAATGGTTGCTTCAGGGGGGTAAGTGGACCGTAAATACGTACTTATTCCTTTTGGGTCCAGAGTCCCTTTTCCCATGCTGTGGAGTGTGGAGTGTGGACTGTGGATTCTTCTTATATCTTCACCCTCGAAGGCTGAGACTGGACCCTTTCGAATCTAAATCCAAGCAATAATCCTGCATATTCGAACCATATTACCACCAGACACCGGTCAACAATTGAGGGAAAGGTCATTTGGGGAAAAACAGGAATGGCCTCTACAGGGATTTGTATTCCTACCCTTTCTGTATATGTACATATGTGCTCCATAAGCATAAAAGATTGTTCTGTTCCACATTTTTGTCCAAGCTGGTGGAGAGGAAGACCTTTCCCATCGTCCTAATAAAAATCGAGTCAGCGAGACGGAAACCTCAATTGTCAGGACTTTCCAATCTGAATTATCATCCTCACTGCATTATTTTACTTATCTCAATCTCCAATCATATTATTATATTTGAGGAACAGAATGACGCCCCGCGTGGATGAGGCATCCAGGGAAGGCAGTGACTGATTCAATAGATCAACTCTTCAGAACAACAGAAAGGCCAAGCTTTGGTCACATTCACCATCCCCATCCATATTCTACATATGCGACATGACATTTATACTCTACCTTCCCTTCAGACATTTGTAGCTTGTATTTGAGCTGGATAAAGGGTTTGGATCAAAGGTTTGGATAAAGGCTACACATTCTAACCCTCTCTTTTAAAATTTTCCAGCTTATTTTTTATGTAGTTTACCTCAATATTCATAACTGTGTACATGCTACATATACATATGTACATATAACTCTCAATGAACACAGGATGTGAGATGCGACTATTAGATTTTTTACAAGCTCGATACAATTCACCGGCAAACTATTATAAATTAATCATAAATAAAGTTAAATTCCAGTGGATCGGAGTACAATAACGCATGTTGGTTCTATGGGTACTTACAACTTCTATAAATCTAACTATTATAAAATTATATCAAGGTTTGGACTTGCAGCCGGATTCCGGGCGCATTTCTCAACCCAGACCCGCCAAATTCCGTCAGCAAAAAGTTATGCCCAATCCGGTGATCAAGTTCGTTGTTCAGATTTTTAGGGTCAAGGGGTCAGGACTTATGGGTCAAAAACATGACCCCTAGCAACGAATTTTTTTTTACCTTTGTTGACGTTTTCTGAGAATCCTAAAGGAATTTGTTAACACTTTTAATTCCTCATGGTCCATAACAACGACCTTATTATTAAATCACTTTGACTTAACATACCGCCCAAGCACAACTCTACGTGGTCCAGATCCAGGTCTTGGCACTATCACACCACGCAAAGGTTCATTTCACCAAAGTCAACTCGTTGATCTTGGGGGATTTGAGTCTAACCCAAACCGAAAGCTGATAGAAGAGTATACATACATCTTCAAAGCAAATTCAAATAGATTGGAACCGTCCCGCCTCTAATATTCTACGGCGCAGGAGTTAATGCACTATGGCATTGGAGCCTATTTCAAGATGGGCTCTTGCACTACATAAACGTTTAAACGATAACGAGGGGAAGGAGCAAAGTCCGATACGATGCGTCACAAATTGCACTTGATTGCTATTTAATTCGCAAGGATTCTATTGCTTTTCAAATTGCTATTAGTACTTATTACTAGACACAATCAATGCTGGTTTACTTATGACTCGGATTTGGGTTTACTTAGGTTCGTACAGTACATAACACAGTTCACAGTCGCTTGAATCGGAACCGAAGACATAAGTAATACATAGAAGACTACAGCACGTTATTCGCTAGGGTACCTGTTTAAGTTTGGTATTTTTAGCATAGTCATTTTGGGTGCTAAAATCATCATCATAATTGTATTTTTACTTCATTTGTATCGTGTATCAGAAATCAGAGGTCTGGGATAAATATAATTTCATCTAACCATAATTATGACATACTTTGAGGCCATTTAACCCTCCTGGTCACATTTCTCAACCTACACCAATCAAACTCAAAAAGTTAGGACCAAAATACAGGTCCAGTTCGTTGGAAAAATAAAATCCCATATTTTTACAAAATCGTTTGAAACGTAGAGCCAAACTCGCTAAGCCGCGTGCGCAAGTATAAGACAGGAGCCGAAGGCGACGTCGTTACTTGTATTCTAATATAATTTAGAATATTATTGTATGTTAAGGTTGGATGGAAGTTCATGGGGTTTCCGTTGTTCTGGTGGAAGAAGTAATGCATTTGGAACATCTGGTCCGTTATTTGAGACGCACAACCATATGTTTACCTTAAAACGACAAAATTCTAACAGATTCTGGGCTCTGACATGCTTTAATGTTATTGAATCTGAGTCTGGACCTTACACTTTAACTGAAAAGGAAGAATGAAAGTAAAGCAATATAACTTCCCTGTGTACGTATTAATTGGAAATTCGAACTAGACATGTCATATCCGAATACAGTAAATTAAGGAAATATCCTGCCTTTATTACCCGATATTTTTGGAGTCAAACAATTGTAGTCTTCATATTACGATCCGATAGGAGGGCCTGGTCTGATTTGAAATTTTATAATGCACTGAATCATGAATTGAGCTCATAATAGGGAAGCATTTCCTCAATATAAAAGTGTTTTTTTTATATTTTTGATCCACCTGGTTTTAGAGGGCTAGGGGCTAGGCTGCGACCTCACCTGCTTCACTTAAACTACATACATACTACTGGCGCAACGTACAACTCTATGACGAGTAGTCTGTTGTGTCTGTATGGAGTGAGTGGTTGTATTATTAATTCCAATTTTTTGTGATTCTTCGATACGATTTCCCTACAATTTCCCTATTCAAGTGAAACTCTAAGCTTATTTTTCGTATTGACGGGTTATCCTCATTTTGAGGGGAAAACCCAAAATTGTTAGGCGTGAACGATGTGAACAAGGGCGGACAACCCTGTTCCATTATTCCTTTTTTATTTATGGAAGGAGACCTTTATATATTCTTTTATTACTGCCTAAAAAGTACCGCCGCATGGAGTATGTTGTATTATTAGCATTGACGAGAGGTTGAGTAAATGAATGCATTCACGGAATGGGGTGAATATTTGATAAGTTACCCTCCTCCGATCAAAAAAATTTTTGAGCTAGGTACGGTTTCCACTTTTGTGGAAAGGTGAATTAGATCTGCTCCCTCTGAATCTCATGCATATTCCCACCCGAGTACGTACTATACTGCAGGCCATACTCCTTTCTATTATTTTATTCCCTACGACCGCATGACAAAATCTTTGATTAACCATGACAGCATCACTTTTTTATACTGCCGCATTCAAAGTGGTGATTCCGAGAGACGGCAGGGACTGACGGGGGAAAAGGAGTCTGCATACTGCATCTGTAAATCCGATTTTATCCTTTTTTTCCCCAAAAGGAAAGGCTAGGGTACTATTTTATTATTGAGAAACGATGCCTGATGCGTAGTGATATATTGTTTGATAGTGACGGACAGATGCAGCGTTAGCTCTGGCATTCCTTTTTTCCAACTCAATTTTGAATGAGGGATTTCTGTCGTACAGATGGGCTACTTTGGATTTGGATACTTTTACCAATGCTAGCTCCTAACGGCAATTATTTTTGCCTAAAATTGTAAGGGTACCCCTTTCATTTTACCGTGGAAAATAAATTGTGCGTCCATTTGCTATGCATCAGATCCTTGCTTTTTATCCGTTGTCCGTGTGTACATATGACTAAAGTACTTAATAGGGAAGGATAAAGGTGTCGGAAACCGGAGTTTAGGGCTCCCTGCACACGCCGAACGTCTAGTCGTCTGCTTGTACACAATGGCAAATGACATCCTAGTCCTAGTGTGTTAATCTTTAGTATGATGGAATAGAACTGGAATGGTGTGTTTTTGCGAATTAACACAAAGATGCTCCAATATTTCTCATACTCATTCTTGGATTACTATACATAAGTACATATGTCTTAAAATATGCACTTATTCCGATATATATATCATCAGTTTTAGTCCGACCTGAAGTTGTCTCAAGTAGACTTCGGGACGACTATGTACTAACGTAGTACTATTGTAACTACACTGTGTTTGTTTTAAATTGGACTTAAGCGTTGGGTGAAAACCAAAGCCGAAGTGATACTTAATGCGTAAAAGTCGTCGTCATCATAATGATTGGCAGTGGATTAGAGACCAAGGGTTGATGTGAGCTAATGTAAAAGTCGAATAGAAATATAAAACAATGAATTCCGTGCCAGCGATTAGAATGAGGTTAATGTGATTTTAATGGCCATTGAAAAATTCCAAAAAGAGATGAGTCTAGCGAGGAGAGATGAGGAGGAAAAGGGAGAAAAGTTTAGATAGGGATTCTGTGATGAGATGAGTTATATGGATTTTGTATGTATTGGGTTGGGCCCAATCTTGAGGAGTACTACTAGTAGGGACAGAGGTAATTGTTATAAAGGTTCCTCTCCAAAATAATAGGACGGCTAGGTTTAGCTTACCAGCCCCATTTTTTTAGTCCTCAATGTAGATTGATGAGTTTGTTGGCGTCACTTCAAGGAATGCCTCATCTTGTGACGTTAGGCGTCACTTATGTTCCGACTCACTTTTGTGTCCAATCCAAAGCACGGGTCTCCTCGAACCTCGGCAAGCATGTAATTTTGTTAAAGTACAATCTGTTCCTTAATCAGTATTTATCCCCAGTCAGGTATGTCTTCAAATAAAGTGTAAAACTGCTTAATATACTTGGCCAGTCTCGCTCTTTCAGTTTTGAAATAAATACTATCCTACAGTGTGAATTATACAGTATGAATTAATATGGTATTACAACTTTGCCAGGGTTATCTCCGAAAATGCAAAGGGTCACGAGGGAGATGATGAGCTTTATTTCTCGATATTCTATGTACTATGTAGTTCCTAGTTCGTATGCCTTGTCTGAGCGCGTGGACCTTTCCGTCGTCAGTCTGTGTACATCCAGGTTTGATTCATTAGCCCAACGGTTCTGTCGGAGTTGGATCCGATTCTCTGATACTGGGAATGCATAAATGACAGACTATTCTGATTCGGGTCTAATAATAGACCGAACATCCGTCATTTTCTCTCTAATCACTTTTGTTGTACTTGGCAAACAAATAAAAAATAGAAGGGAGCTAAACAGGAGCTCTTGATATAGCCAACCTATTGTGTCTACATACATACCTATGTATATGTATGTACATATGCTGGAGGAACGTAAGCTTAGCCGGGGAATTGGTGGGAAGAAATACGCAACGGAATTTCAATATACAAAGATTTGAATGTATCCGTACTGACTGTGAAAGTAGAGTCACAGTTTGTTGGTATTCTTGAACTTTCTCTCTCCCTCTGCATTTTCCTACAATCTCCTTGACTCTGGATCCGAAGGTTTGACTGTAATTGAATTTTCCATGGTGAGCCTGCCTAAACTATGTGCCATCCCTCATTTGCCTGGGTCGGATGCCTATCTAACTCTACCAATCAATCATTCCTCAAGTGTCACAGAAACAATTCAAGTGTTGCTATTTTAGAATATTCTGCTCCTCTTGATAGATATTGCCGATGTGATGAGAATGCACATTATAGGTCTACTCCACTACGCCGCTCCTGTCTCTCATCAATAATGGCAGTACTACCTAACGGGAAACTGGGATAGAACTAGTGTACAGTACAATACAATACTAACATGCCTAAGTAGTTTACACTCATGTAGAATTGGAATTAGGAAATATCTCCCGGGTCCTCCTCGTAGATAATAATTCAATTCGGATACCTGCGACGGACTAAAGCTCAAAGATCCATATATATTACTCGGTCATCGGCTTATTAGTATAATACAGGGGTGTTCCTTTGGTATTTAATGTAACGAAGATAAATATGCCTGGTGAAAATTCAGAGTTTGAGCTGATGATTTGAATTTGAAAGCAGGTATTGTGTGCTGTGCTAAGGACGTGACATCTGATGGGTGGAAGTTGATTTGGATTAGTTGAATAGAGAGGGCCCATCGAGGAGAGACAATATTTTGAGGGAAATGTTTTTTGGTGATCGGATCAGACTGTGACGGGAGGGAGGTAGTAGAGAGGGAAATAGATGATGGCTTGGGCGAGAGATTCATGGGTTTCTGCTCTACACAATAAGGTAGATAAAAAAATATATAGAAGACAATCAAAGATTTCAGGTCGAGAGGGGAACACCTATGGCTTTATGGCGACACGATTCTTGGATTTTTCTTATTGTCCTTTGCCTTTCTTCTCCCTTTTTCCCTTTATAAAAGATTGAGTTATAGGAGGCTACAGGCGTCTGGATCCATTACGAACATTCTCTTTCGTCCCTACCCAAGCTCTTTTACTATTGACACTGACAATGAGGATGAGCTATAATATCAGAACTGGCCAGTGAGACTCCCTTGAATCCATCCACCCACCCACAACTTAACTTGGAGCCGGATTTTTGATGAGTCCATTTTTTGTGCTCCTCCCTATTTTATGACAATTTCTCCTGGGTTTCAGTTTTATTGTGATTTTACTGTTTATTTTCATCATAAGTTGACTTAGAGACTCCTCACTTAGTTAGATGCGGCTCTTCCATAAAACCTTGAGAGTAGTACGTTTTATACTTTTGTCCCAAGCTTATGCGAGGACGACCCTGCTTTCCCAGTTGGGTGCAGGGTAATGAATTTGGGACAGCTAAACTTGACATTGGGTTGTATTTGCGTAAACATTGTTAAATATTTATAGCTCTACCCTATGGCACTCCTGTATAAAGATCCCCCAAAAAACGTGTCCAGGTGTCAATTGAGAAAGCCATAAAAGATCCAGATTTTCTTGGTTTGGCTTCTATGTACTATGTACCTTTATCTTGGACACAGAGGGCATGGTTAGTTCAAGTAGGTACGCGTTTCCTGAAACTGAGGAATCATTAGTGAAGTCACCTGAAGGGTTCCCCTCAAAATGCTTATGATTTTGGTAGAATCTTATAGATAGGAGCCGAAAATGAAGTTAAGTGCTGTTGATAACTTGGAATTGTCCCCTCACATTTTTTCTGTGGAATGGGACCAATCTGGGAAATAATAGTAAGAGAGGACTGTATAATGTTGTCATGTATATAGCTCATTAAGAAGGAGGATTGGTTTTCCTGAAAGTCTCTTTGGACTAGCGATAGGTGCAATTTGGTGTTTACAAGAGTAAAAGGGGTAACAAAAAAACGATGAAAAAAACTGAGGGTTGTTCAAGAATCAGAGTGAAAGAGACGGAGAGAAAAGACGAAAAAAAAGGATAAAAAGGCTTGAAATGAATTAACCCTTGTTGCATCTGTGAGCGAGTGAGTGCATGTGCCAGACACGCGTCCCCATTCAGCTCACTTTCCTTACAAATACTTCAGGCCCTCTTCCTTAAAAAAAAAATCTGAACGCTGGATATCCGAGTAATCTGGTAATGATGATAATGACTGTAAGGAATAGCGCAACAACAATGAAGCGGTTGTAAGGAGAACAGAATCCGAGTACAATTAGGAATAAGCCTTTAGATTAGAAACATTGTCGAAGGAGAAGGGAGAAGGGAAGGGGTGGAAGGGACACACCAATAATGTACAAAATACTACTACCAAGTTAATTACAATTAAAATATTGATGAGACGATTCCTAAACACTCCAATCCATCTGAGACTAAGAATGACATATACTTTTTTGTTCTAGTCGGGGCCAGAGAATGATTTGAGTGAGGAAGAGGATGATGACTCCCGCCTGTCAAACAACTCGAGAGTTGAGCATCCGATCAAACCATCAATCGACGCAGAAGTTTTGGCCCGACTCAAGCAGGTAAATTAAATTGGAACATGTCGCTGCTTCAATTGTAGGTGTTCTAGTTTGTAATTTGTAATACTGTATTTGATCCGCTAATAGACCTTTTATGATTCACAGCACGGGATGAATTTTGGTCAGGAAGAGTTAGAGAGATCTCTCAGCCTTCCTTTCTTCTTTCAGTCGCCACACATGATGGCTTCACAATTAGCAGCTGCGGCCGCTGCTGTTAAAGGAAAAGACATTGACCACAGAGTACGTTACCCACCATATGCTCCACAATTTATTATAACTAGTTGTAATCCCAGGCGCTTATGGAGCTACCTTTTCTTTGAAACGTAGGAAAGATCTCCTCCACTCCGTGGATACCCGGAAGAATCTCTTCCCGCAAATCAAGTTCCGCACTCAGACTCATCAACCTCATCCACATCTTCTCAGCAAACATGGAGCTTTGAGGAACAGTTCAAACAGGTTAGCTTCTCATGACTTTTACTACGCTTTAATAACTACGAAATGCTTCCCCTTTGATTCAGCAATTTCCCTATCCCTCCACACGAATCACCATCAGCTATCACCAAGACAATTCACATTAGGGAAGCCAGTCTGGGAACTTAGTTCCGCCTTTTATCCCTATTAAACCTTGCCCGTTGTGATCCCTATCTCCGTTTCTACACATTCATCTCGTGCCTCTACTTTGGAGCTGTTAACATGGTCCGTCGAGTTAAGTCCATGATAACCGAAAACTCTTCCCACTCTTAGAGGCATATTCCATACGCGGACATGATCTTTAAATGTGTAATTTAAGTGGGATAAGGAGGAAGGGGTCTAGGAATTTTGTAAGCGATCCAGATGGTTCGTTGTACAGTACTACGAGGATGGTAAGAGTAGGCGAGTATCCGGCGTGGAGAACATCTAATGTTAGTGTGGTACTAGTCTTCATATGTGGACTAGGTTCTGGAATTGAGTAGGTTTTATATTTTAGGGAGGTTTAGGCCTGGAATTTGTAGTTTGGATTTGGAGAGCGGGTGCTGGGTGGAGGAAATTAAAATTCTCTCTTCTGCTAGCTCAATTTATCTCGTGCGGGTCGACAGCGGAATGAGCGAAGGAGCTTCTTCTCCTATTTTTGCAATTCATCAACTCTCCGTCCTCCAATTCCCACCATACATCTCCAGGATCATCAATTCACTCCCTCCTCGTCTCACTCTGGATCATTTCACGTATATTAACCGTTTTTGGCCAAAGCACACGGAGGAGATGGGCCTGAGCTAAAAGGCCCGGGAAATGGCGTGACCTGAGAGCATTTCCTCACTCAGGATCAAATTAGGGCTCTGATCGAGTATAGGGAACTATTACGGCCTCCCATTTTTCAAACTTTTGTCTTTACTTTCATTTGAGTCCATTTCATGGGATGAGATTATTTGGAAAAGTAAACTTTAACTGATCTTCAACTACACGGGCTCCTGGGATATGGGCTCCTCTTCCAGCTCAACTCCATTTTCTCCACTACTTCTTTCACTCTCCCCGATTACTTATATGTAGTTCTTCACGTATTGGATTTGGCCAATACTCATTCTGGTCTTCCATTACAGAGGGTACCTACCCCAACTCGGGATGATTAGGCCTCCTCGGCCTCATTTATTCTGCTCTCTTCCTCGTTAAACCACCAATTACGCCCTCTCCTCATATCATTCATCAATACTGGAGTCCAATTCGCTCAGAAGTACACCCCATTAAATGAAAGCATCGCTCCACAGTGCTTTCCCTCAGTCTCCCTCCAAATTAGACCTACTCAGTTACCTTCATGATCTGTATCCCAATCACTCCCAGGCATGTATAGAACGACATTTGGAACGGAAAGATGGATACTGCGCAGAGAGATTGTATTATAGATTCTGGATTCAGCCTTCACTCTGATTATCTCCGTCCAATTACGTAGGGAATGTTAAACAAATGTTCAATGGGGCGGATGATCATGATCATCCGGCCTGATGATAATCCGCATCAATACGGATTAACTCCATTAAGGGCTAACAGTATCGTCATATCTTCTCCAACCTCCATATAAGGACCATAGTTACAGGCAAACTATGTATTAGAGTAATTTACTTAATTCTTCCATTATTACGTCAATTGTATGTTTAATATATCCATGACACTATTCGGCCATATAGCACGTGTACCAAATGCCTACCTATTTCATTTTCTTTGTTTTATGCTTTCCTAAGCATTAACCACTTAATTTGTTCCCACATGTTTTACGGTCTGTGTCGCTGTTAAGCGATTGATAGCATTAGCAGTGGTGATATTTTCTACGAATCCATATGGATTATGATTACGAGTCCTTGCATTTCATGGGTCTAGGAGAGCAATAGCGTAATGAGTGATGATCTGCTAACCTGATGTCGGCATCGGGCTTAATATTACAGAAATAAATTCAGAATTATATTGTGATTTATGAGTCTGTTCTAGGGGTGAAACCTACAAAAGATACGGAACAAATGAATGTTCAGATTTTGAGATGTACCAATTATCTCTATTATATATGACATGACACCCCATGTTTCACAATCTGGCCCATCAGTCTCATGAACGCCTGGTTATAATTCCAGACTCCAATGCCCAAGGACCGTTAATATCCCTGCGTAAGCTTGGGCTATCGCGCATAATATGATGCATCCTATCATATTTTTTTTTGTAATATCTGTTGGCTTCAGTTACTGTTGTGCACAGTTGATTTGACTTGCGCTTATTCCCTCAGCCAGCCATAATTTGTGTTTTTAGTCCTTGGAACTTCTCAACAATAGTATCTATAAAAATGTGTGTTTTAGGTCTATTAGATGGTAAATTAAATTAATTTAATTTTTAAGTGTTATAATGTTTGTTCATTTATTTGGTAGACTAATACTGGAATTAGAAGCCGCAGTAATTGGATGCTGGGGTTGCAGTTAGGTAGTAATTAGCGTTGTTTGTTGTTTGATAAGGCTAGGCCTGAGAAGAGGGCCAGAAGCATAGTGCGGGAGTCCTGGCGTGTGTGGACAGGGATCATTGTTGTAAATTGTAAATGAAATGTAATACGGGGAGCGGAGAGCAGAAATTGAATAGATGAAAGGGAGAGGAGCGATTAGATGAACAAGGGGCTGAATATAGTCGAGGGATAAGAATAGACTCTGGTTTGGTCTTTGGTCTCTTGTTTGTTAATAGAGATGTTATAGTTCAAGTTCAGCATCCCTCATGTACCTCCGTATGCCGTTCACAGCGTGGGATTCTCACCATCAGTCCAGGTCATTCCTGGACGGAATTTTACGCCTGACTCACACAGAAATTGATTAAGGACTCCTGATTTCACTCATGTCCGGCCAAAAACGGACTCAACGCTACTTTCACTCCCTTTCCTTCAAATGGCGGATTCCCTATTTATGGCTCAACTGGCCAGTCAGCACAGCGTCCGCAATTCAATGCTCCGAACGAATTAATGAAACTCGGACGCTGCTGTGTCCTTCATTCGGCACTGCTATAAAAACAGTCCTTCCTGGGCTCGGCCCCTTTTGTTTCCCATCGTATTAATCGGGAAAGGAGGAATGGGCCTTAGAAGCAATATGAGACGAAGGGATATTAAGTCGCTGGGTATGAAGGGATGATGATATTATGACAGTGATATATCCGTCCATTAATGCTGTTGAGTTGGCGGTTCGACGCTTGGGATAGGCCTAGCTTTTTCCGAAGGTTTGAATCCCTTCGTTTGTTCTGTCAGCTCATCCATCCCAATTCCGTGACGGTTTTATAAGTAATACATGAATTTTGATGTTTGCCTGTGAGTGTAAATAGAGGCGAGGAAGGAAATCTGTCAAGTTCAAACATAGCTTTTGGCTTATTAGTCGGGAAATCAATAACTTACTATATCAAAATATTTGCATTTTGTTCATTAAACATTATTCGTGGGTGGAAGCATAGGGGGATGATTTAGTGTATTTTTATAACGTACTCTTTACTGTAGGCCTTTCCTTAAGCTTGTCTAAGTATTATGTTCATCATAGATCAATGTATAAGGCTTCGTTTACTTTTCGTGTCATGTAGGTATAAGTTAATCACACACTATAAGGCTTCGTCTATTATGTACACAGGTATGCATATAACACGGTCCCCATCCACTCTCCTAACATCTTTTCAGTCTTTTGTTGCAAAGCAAATACCCAACTTGACAATTCCGTTTTTTCTATTAAAGGCAATATTAACTCAGAATTTTATTTCGCTTCAAGAAATACTCTATTAAGCACATAGTAGTAGTGGATCATGAATGGCAAACATAGAGTTCCTTTGTCTTAGTACTTGGCCTATAATTACCCGCATTACATAGTTTTCCTTCTTTGAGAGGACAAATTAAATTATGTGGTTTCATTTGTTGTGAGGCTAGGATTTAATGGATAGGAAATAGGAATGCATGGGAGACTGCAGGAAGGGATTTGAAGAAGGCTGGCTTGTGGGCTGACGTATGAGAGAGAGCCTCCATTTGCATTAATTGATGGTGGAGTTCTTGTGAGTTAAGACAGATATAGAGCATCGCAGAGTAATAATTAGGGGTAATTTCATGAAATATTTATAAGAGGGACTCAGCCCTTATTCCACCTCTAGGAATTATTACTGAGTCTATCGTCATAATAATCATAATACCGTGAGGTGGGATGTGTCGTTAGTTTTAATGCGTCCGACTACAGAGCTCCATGGTTTGTTGGTAATGTAGTTAGATATAATGCAAAGTGCACAAGGTTATTACGCTGGGATGTTCTCCATTGTTCCTTCTTCGTAGGGAAAAATTGAGATCCTGGGATTGGATGAAAGTATTAGAACAAGTTTCTCTCCTGCCGCTGCGGCTGCTCTAGGGGCTCACTACTCTAACGTAGTAGGTAGTACGTACTACATACTCTACTATGTATGTAACATAGTAGAGGGCAAGAGCATCTATACTTATTCCCCCTGATTATACTAATCTCCATTATATTTTATTTTATTGTAATGTCTTCCCTTTCCCATCCTCTAATTTCTTCTTACCATCTCTAGCCCAGCCTCTCCGTCTCATGATCCTACAATATGAGCCAGTACGATTCTGGACCGAAATTATCATATCTCAGTATTTATATGCCTGATAGACATGCAGGGGGATGCGGACTATCAACATCAACCCCCACGTCTTTGCTTTTAGTATTAACAGGAATCTGGCCGAGGGAGTAGTACTGAATAATGAAGAGCGAGCGGAGCGGCCAAGAGCCGTCTATTTATTCAATCTCCGGATGTACCAACTCTCTTGTTTCAGACAGACCAGGGTGGATATTAGTTTCAATCGGCACTAACTCCATGCCTTATTAGTTATTAGATATGGACTCTTTATTCCCCTCAATTATCACTCCTGACTCAGAGCAGAGTCATTCTACCTTTGCTCTCCCTCACTGCTTCCTCCAAACAAATCAGGCTCTCCGCATTCATTAGTCAATTATTCATATTCGGGTGTAGACTATAACCATTCCTGAATATAAATGTTATTTACGCCGCAAACAGAGATGAGGGGTTCATTTAACTCCTCCAATGATGATACGGCCTATTACTTGGCTCTCTACCTTCTCCATTACGCTCTTATCAAAGAGCTAATAATTCTCCACCCATCCGGTTTCCAGCTGGAATTTTGTCGACTCACAAATTAATATTCATTAGGTGATCCGCGACGGCGTTGCCTAATTATTTCAATAGCCTCTTAGAATGATAATTTAATATGGCTTCATCTGGCTCTATCCCATAGCTACACAGCTAAGCATTTACCTTAATTAATTGTCTTACGTAAAGGGCTCGTATCCCCTCTACTCTACCCTCTACCTTAAAGTAAAACTGAAGAGTGCTGAGGTACCACGTCCACACAAATAATGTTAACCTCCCCAATAAATAGGGAATTAATAAAGTTCCCCTGCGGCGCGCTTCCATTCGGATTTGCAGTCATAATATACGTACGTACATGTTTTTAAGCCGGAAAGGGTCAGGTCAAAGTCGGAATATTTGCCCCGGTTTTTGTGGCCTTATGAGCTTGAACTTTTTGCACACTCTCAGAACCAGAAAGCCGGCCACACCATTCTGATGATACTGGTACGTAATATTGGCATTAATGTTAGTTTATCATTAGCAGGTAACAATATTTGAATGTTGTAGGGTATTTTTGGAACAGTCAGGTCGATAGGAAATTTGCCTCCCTAATGCTCTTACATGTAAATTGGTCACGTGGAGAAGCAAATTTGCCCCTTTAAAACGTTTTGCCATTGGTCGGTACCGTAAATAAAGTGGACACTTAAATTGAAGTTCTTGAATTGTTCAGAACTGAGTTTTCTAAGAAATTGGCGTGGCGATTTGAATATTATCCTGGCGTTCTGGAGAAATCAACGAAAATCGGTTTTAAGGCTTATGCATTTTTTTTAGCTTTATTGGCTAGTAGATGTCCTAAGGTACGTGTGTATTAAATATGGCTGCCATTTAAACTATCACCAAGTAATTCGAAATCTCTCACCAATTTAAACAGATTTCCTCACCAATTACCAAATTACTCACAAATCTTTTCAAACTTAGTATAAGCAAAATATGATATATTTTAGCATAATTATCGGAATTAAAACGCTAGAATTCGAAACATTTCAAAACTCTGGCGAGGAAATCTGATTGAATTGGTGAGAGATTTCGAATTACTTGGTGATGATCTAAATATTACTCATTAAATATCAAATGTAAAAGTAAACGTTATTTTGGGCTTTTAAGTAAATATATGTATATATACGAGGGAGGCAAATTTACCTCCCTGTGAGGTAAAAATATCTCCCAGAGGGGCAAATTTGCCTCCTGAAGTGAGCATTTTTCGTACTAATCGTCCGCACACTAATGTGAGCTTTAAAGCCGTTTCGCATTAATTTATCAAGAACGACATGACAATGCCACGCCAATTTCTTAGAAAACTCTGTTCTGAACAATTTAAGAAGTTCAATTTAAGTGTGCACTTTATTTACGGTACCATCCAATCGCAAAACATTTCAGAGGGGCAAATTTGTCCCTTTGAAACGTTTTGGTAGGCAAATCTAGCTCCCGGACGGGCAGAGCTTCCTCACGTGACCAGTTTACTTAATAAGAGTAAGAGCATTAGGGAGGTAAAAATAGACCAATGGCCCCGACTGGAATAAATAATATAAGTGCCACCTATTCCCCAAATAAATAGTTTCGTGTATACTATGTAGGTACATTCAGGTAATTATTGTACGACCCATCCCTCTTTCTATGGGTGAGAAGGCATCTGGCTGATACACTATTCCGTTTCTGGATCCCGGTTTCTTATAAGTTCTAGTCTAACGGGAGTCGGAACAGTTATAACTAGCAAACCTTTTTAGACCTCTCCAGGGGCCATGGCTAGTTTCGGAGTTCCATTTTGAGTACGGAGGGTAAAAGTGCTCATTTTAAAGTTTCGGAATATCTTTGGAGTGAACAGAGAAAGATATTAGCGGGAGAGTCATAAATTGAGTCGCAAATAAAAGATTGGGCCTCCACGCCCCTTCCAACCTTTCTTCCCTCAATAATATCTTTCTCTGCCGAACTCATCTTCGGACCCTTCCTTCCTCTTCCAGCACAACGGCCACTCAATAAATTATGCCTAAACAAAAGGAAACTGAACAATCAATTACAGTGGGAATCCTCTCCCTCTCTCCTCAATATTAAACAAATTAACCTGTTTTTTCTCCGCTCGGCCCAATGAACGGCCAAAAGTTAATCACGAGTTGCCGTGTTACAATGCATTCCCTTTATTCGTTCAATTAATTTCCTCCTTATCATTATTGTTTGGTTAGAGGCCTCCTAAGTATTCGGACTCAGCAGAAGACAAATTAGGAGCTCCTCTTCCTTACCAAGCCCTCCCGATCTGTCCATTCATGATAAATGGTGTAATTAATTTTTATTTGTAAAGAATCAACTGACCAGACTTCCCTATCCCTCGGACTCCACTCGGGTCAGTTCAATCATATGCATTGGATTGGGCTGGGATTCCTGGTAATAAGTAATAAAACTTCAGGGTGGTAATTTATCTATTTAGCCCTTCCTTCGTGAGAGTCAATGGGCATTGGAGATTAGGAATTTTGAATGCCAAGTTGGATGCATAACAACTACGACTACCTACCTACCTTAGGAACAACTTGTACTCTTTTCACTCAAGTTCCTTCCAGAAGAGCTTCTTCATTTTTATTGTACTCCTCCGAGCCAGCCATTTGCCTTTTTCCCATTTGATTCTTTTGTGGAAAACACAATAAACGGAAGCTTCATGCCCAAGGTCAACCAGAATATTTGCCTCTCTCTCATTTTTCACATCTCTGATGAAACTGCATAAAGTCAT
>JAQFZY010001084.1:0-18292 GCA_034696285.1 Hypogastrura burkilli
CACTTCTCCAAGGTAGCCAATTTATTTATTTTGGGAGCCAATTTTGAATTTAAGGGAGCCCGGAAAAATACTACCCAATTCTTTTTGAGCCTTCTAGAACCCAAGTTATTGTTGCTGGAAACCGGAGCATAGGCACTTTTATTCTTGAGCTGCAGATATTTTAGGTGACGGGTTGGCCGACAGAGGAAATGGGCTTGCGTTCACCTACTGTGTGCAAGGAGAGTAAATACTCAATGTTAATCGAAGTACCCTTCCATCTCCTACGCCTGCCACCAAAAAAGGCTCATGCCTTCTGTCTCTAATTATAATTTTAGCCAACAACCGACCGACTGACGTCTCTTACACAATTTAATTCAATCAGACTTGTGATGATGTTGTAAAAAATAAAAAAAATATATACATATATTAAACAATTGTTTCTTGAATGTCAAATAACTTCGTGTAATCAGGTCCCATTTCTGACTCCACACTCCCTTCTCATGATGCATGTCGGATAATCAATTCACCGAGTCCTGGGATATAGTTTCACATTTTACCGCACAAAAACAGCCCCGTACCGTGAAATTCCGGGACCTAGTGCGCGTCGGACAACCGGGCCCTTCCTCAATATTACGAATACAAGACACCAAAAGTATGTCACCAAGAACAAAATTTTATTAGTAGCAAACGCAGTGCCGGCCTTATGGACGGGCGTACGCCAGAGCACCGAATGGACTGGGGAAAAATTAATTTTCACAGGCCTCCAGGGATAAGTAATGAAGCGAATCATTGACATAATTCGATACAGTATTAAGCAGGGCAAGATATATAATAGTGTATAATCTAATGATTCCAAGACAATTTAAAGACACATAAGTCCATGTTAAGAGAAAGGGTGTACTTTTGTTGATAATTCCTTGGATTTTAGCTGTCATCATGAAGAACTAAATTCAAATGTGTGAATTTGAGATGGAAGAAGAATTCGAACGACCGGAAATTTGTGAAGCTGTTTAAAATATTCTAATAGGGTCGGCACCTGGCAGAGAAAAGGTGCAGTGCTTATATTGAAAACCAAGTGAATGACCTCGAATTGTCAAAGTGAATTCGCCAAAATCCACCTGTTCGAATCGAGTCGTCCAGAAGAGCAAAAATCGTAAAAATGTCAACAAAATGTATATCCTATCCATCAAAATGGACTAGCGTTTTTACTATTTATCGGATTTTACACTCTCGAGTTAGTCGAGCCAGGCTAGTCAATGTTTGAATTCAGGATAAGACGCTTGATGCTAAAAGAGAATGTATGTTTGACGTCATATTGAGCTTCTATCTACTTACCAACAGTATTTCGTTGGGAAATTTTTTTTTGTGGAACAAAACATCATATTAATATAATTTCGGGCTTCAAAAAATTTCAGAAATTCGGATTGCGTAAAATACGATTTTCGCGCATTGCGCAAATTATTCAGTGGCAGCCGTCATCGTCACTACTTTTTCTGAGTACACTCAGACGTGTTTGTCTCTTAAGAATGTTCTGTCTTTTCCTAAAGTAGTTTTGTATTTACTCATTGTTCAATACTAATGATTTTAAGTTTTATCATGCTCCGCGAAACATTTTGAGTGATGAGCGTGAGTTGTGACTCCTATTTAAGTACAATGAGGAGTCATAATTATCAGAAATACTCAGGCATAGAGGAAAACGTTTAATAGCAGTCGCCGCTGCTATAAGTAGTGTTAAAGAGAGCTGTGAAATTGTAAACATTCCATGCGCTTCCCGTAAAGGTTGGCACAGTTCCACAAAAGCGTTGCGTACTATCGGATGCGTACCCATTAAAATGCTCTGGGTTCTTTGTACAAACCTTACCACGTTCATCATTAACGTTGTGTAGAGGAATTAGTTACCTTTATTAGATTATGCGGTTCCTGGCTGATACTTGCGCACGCGTCCAGCCGCTAAGCCAAGCCGAGTCTACGCTCAGAAGAAATTTACAAATAATTTTATTGTATTGAATCGTAGGGCTACAACACTGAAATGTATCCAGACTGTCGCTACAGATAGAGAAAAACGTTCGGCCAATTCATGTTATTTGTTTCAGCTTGCACACGTCGCACGTTGAATACTCGTGGTGTGAATGTTGTATCGTATATCTGTTATATCTAGTGTAAAGTAAATCTCGCCCATGGAGCACTTCAGACCAGCGTCGGTACGGGCCTGCACAAAAACATACGCGGTAGAGAAGCATAGGGTCCCTGACCTAACTAAAACACATAAAATCTAACCTACGTTAGTGAAGATTGCTTCGAAATGACGAATTCTATGTATTTCTATGCGACAATGACCTTGGGTGAAAGCAAGAATGATTAACTTTGGCATAGCAATACATTTGGCCAATGTTAAGGATCGAAGTTTGGTTTTGGCGGGGAGGGAGAACGGGGCGGGGCTATGGTCATGATTGGCTGTTTGGTTGTAAAGTGGGTGTGGCCATTGATTGGGCCGGCTGGAGCGGGAATAGAGAAAAGTCCGGAGGTCGAGGAGGTTTCAGTCGGTGAAAGTGTCTTGAAGTGGACGGACGTACGGAACTCCTGCTCTTTTCACTTTTTAAGAAATATTCTGACCTACCCCAGCCTACACTTCCCCTGCCAGGACACACGGCTTACTCCCAACCTTCAACTTTTGACCGCATAAAGTCACCATGTCCTTCATTCGGTTCATGATGGGTGCCCGGCTCCTCAAGTTCCCCTACGAGCGGCAAAAGGTAGGTCAACTTTTCATCACCAGCCTCTCCTACTCTTTCTCGCATACTACTCCAGTTATTCTGAGCTCATTCCTCATTTATCCTTCTTGGGGCCATTGCATATTGGGTGGAGTACTACTTTCGCCCAAGGTCAAGGTTCCGAGAGGGACCTGCTCATGGTTTAGGGTTCAAGGGGCTTGATGTAGGAATGAAGGGCAAGGGATGCCCAGGGGGGGACCGCCTGTCCGTTATTCCCTCGGGGAAGACGGAAAATTCGAGAAGGGACAGGATTTCTTTGAATATGTCAATGCCCGGCTCCGGTCTTTGTTAGAGTCGGAGAGAATGGGAAGTGAAGGGGCGAAACTAATGGATTTTCAGGCAAGAGAAAGGCCATTCACCTTAAGTCGATCAGCAAAAAACGTTATGCTCGTATTTCTGTCACCGTCACGTGAGGGTCTCTATAACCCAGTTTCTGAGTAAGACCTGCAGGTCAATAACCTTACTTTCGTCTGTTCATTCTCTTAAAGAAAGTTCATGCCCAGGGGAATTTCAATATTATTATGGAAAGGTTATTGGACAGGTTTGAACTCGCTTCAGCTTTTCCTAATATGAACCTTGATAGGTATTTATGTAATTCCAATGCATCTCATTTTGAATACAATACTCGTACTTACCTACTCGCTCGGAATATGGAACAACTTATAAATATTCTCATACCTACGTATTTTGAAAATAATACATGTAACCTTTGCAAATTGAATGCTATTAAATATATCATAAAGGGTGACAAGTAATTAAATTACGCTTAACAATAACAAATAAGTTGTTTAGAAATGTTTCTGACAATATATTTGTCCTTTGCCATTTAGATTTGCCTACGTACGCATGTTTCGTTTTATTTATTTTCAGTTTAGTGAGGTCTTTTCTCATGCTCGAATGTCAACTGCTCCTTCCTCACCACCACCGCCACCGCCACCAGGAGGTGAAGGGGAGCAGCCAAGGTATTTTTTTTTTAAATTGTCATAATTTCAGTCTTCCGCAGCATCTAATTTCCTTTACTGTTTTAGACCTCGCAATAAAAAGAAAGCCATCTTCGCTACGATTGGTACTCTTGCAGCATTTGGAGGGATGGCATATGCCTATAAGGTCTACGTTGATGAGAAGTATGACCCTATGGATTCGTTAAAATGGGCCCAGCATAAGCTTGGCTGGTCAAGCCATGTAAATAAAGGGCTTGATCAGCCAGCTACAGAAGAGCGAAAGGAAGATGCAAAGAATGTAGTTCCTGGGTCAGACTCGAAGTAATTAAATATCACCGGTCTAAACATAAATTATTGTAGTTTTAACACCTGATTTTGCATGCATAAGCAGTAAAATGGAAAATTACCCTTAATCCGATATTCTCCATGACCTCAGAAAACATATCCTACAGTTTCATCCTTTCGTCCTCTTCTCCTAATCCGCTCCTTACATGTTTTCCTATTTATGAGGTTGTATTTTTAATTCTTTTATGCGCTCATTTGCTCCATTTCACAGAGCAAGCTGTGCCGGTAAAGAAGGAGATTGTGCGGAGAAGAAATGTACGTTTGCATTCATAACTATGTATCATGTTGGCATGATTTCTCTTGTTTAATTTAAACACTGTTTGTATGCTGCAGGTGAGGACAGCACTTGTCTTCGTAAAATGGACAAAGAAGAAGAAATAATCGCGAAGGCCAATCAAGATCTGGAGAAGGCTTTGAAGGACGTCAAGCCCAAAGCTATGGAAGCTACTGAAGCTGCTCTGAAAGTATTTTTATGTTGAGAGTTGTATCAGTCTTTGTACGATGTAAAATTAAAAGTCAAAGATTCATGTGAGAGCCCTTTTCAGGCTTACTGTGAAGCTGCTGAGTTGATTAAGCAGTTTATGGACAAGGCATATTGTGCCATTGAGGAAGACAATTTGGATTCTCCACGATTTGAAGAGGTCTGGTGTGAGGTCTATGAAATTGCTCTGAAGCGTTGTGAGAAGGTAATTTAGGTTAAAGGTTGACCACGATTCATGATGCGGGACTATAAGCAGTTGGCATGTTTCTGGTGCAGGTTAAGGATGCTATCGCAAAGGGGCAATGTGCCTGGGAACTCCTATGTCGCCTTCGTGAAGTCATAGAAAATGGCAAGGCTTGCAAGTATACTTCTTGTAATCCGCTCCTTGTGACCGCTGAAGAGACTCTCCTCTGTGCTGAGCGGGAACTATTGAATGCAAAAGCAAAAATGGACTGTGTTCAGAGTGAGTCAAAATTGGTTGAACAGTACCGCAACCTGGTTGAGGACTTTCGTCGTGATGTTAAGGTTAGACCAATTTACAAGTGAACTTCCCAACCACGTTCCCCGCCGCTCAGATTGTTCTTTTGAATTCCCAAAGTTCACTTTGTAGCATTGGTTGTTTTATGTGAGCAGGCTGAAATGGAGTCCATGCTGACCGGAAACCCTGAATGCAAGGCCAACTTGACCGAAAACGAATGTGCCATGATTCTTACTCATGCTTACAAGAAGGTCCTCCGGGTCCAAAAGGAGCTCTCAATTGTTCAGGTCGGTACAGGAAAAGTGCCGGTTAAGCAGCAACAAACCATTTGCTAGATTAAAAAGGTGCACACCTATACCCTTCCATTTTCCAATGCTCTTGTTCCCTCTTTACCAAGTATCGAGTCTTCAAGATGTTGAGATCTGAGCATTTCGTTGCACCATTTTTGTTTAACCTTGCTGTTGTTTCAGTTCTCTTTACTTCCATTCCATTTTCAGGGTGGAGGTGACTGTGGTGGCGCGGCTCCTGCCCCTGTTGAACCTGAATCCACTTGTAATAAGTGTGCTTAATAACCTTCCTCCTCTAAACAAAATCCTCATCGAATCCTAAAATCAATCCATGAACAAAATCAAGAAATGTATATTTAATGTTCTAACCATGCACTGTATAAATCGCTTGCTAAAAGCTTAATAAAAATCTAGTCAGTGTAGTTGAGTGCCTTCCCCTTCCCTCTTATTCCCTATCGATAAGTTAGTCTCCAGTGGCGTATGTTTGTGGGTAGCCATGTAATCTCTAGTCTAACATTTCGGTTGTTCTCTAATTTTATTCCTATATATGCAGTATTTCCTATTCCAAGAAACACTTTTTCTTAACCTATTAGTTATCTAACGCATTTATATGTTTTCTCTGTACTTGAGGCAAGCTGGAAATGTATTATTGTTTGAGTTTTAACTGAATGATTTTATGGGCTACCATAACTAAGGATAAGAGTTAATCCGTCTGTAACCGGGACCCAAGCATCCGCTATGAAAACCGATTTCCACGAAAATTTGCACAACTGTAGTACTCGGTGCTTAGATGAAATTACCAAAAGTGATTTGGCCAAAGACGCTTCTAAGTGCTTTCAGTGCCATTCAAAGTCGCAACTTTTGGAAAATTGGTACGCACTTTATCCACTGATGCATTGGTTCATTTGGTCAGGTTTTTTTCCCCTATAGAATCGACAACCGAAATAGAAAACCGGTTTTCATCCGATTTGACCTTTGGCCTCTTCGATGGGCACCCAACACAAACATGTAAAAGAATGCGTATATAAACTTTTCACTAGGTCATTAATCTTATAGTTTTCGACCCAATTATCATGACTTTAGTGTCCCGAGGTCAAAGGTCACGCGAGATCGACTAACTCGATTTACATTCAAATTCAGTCAAAACAACAGTTTTGTATTGCCTTGGGTTCTTTGGACATGTAAATTTAGTAGGCTGACCTCACTTGACCTTTGACCATGGGTGGAAAAACGGTGTTAATATTTCGGTTGTATATAGGAAGAAGCCCGGTCCAAATCGGCCAAGGTATCATTGAATAAAATGTGTAACAATTTTTCAAAAGAGGAGACTTCGAATGGTGGTGGAAGAGCTCTGAAACGTTTTTTATCAACGCTTTTTGTAATTTCCGACCATATAAGCACCGAGTACTACATTTATGCAAATTTTCGTGGAAATGGATTTCCATGAGGGGATGTTTGGATTCCGGTACATATGGATTAACTCATAAGGGGACGTCCATATATTCCGTCACGCTGAAAACCGGATTTTCAGACCCCGCCCCCCCCTTGTCACACATGTGTCACACGAAGACAGAACCCCCCTCCTCCCCCTTATGTGACGGCACACGATAATTTTTTTTAAAATCACGATACACTATTTTTTAATCAGAAATAAGTGACAACACATATGACAGATACCTAAATTGTCCATTCAAATTATATTAGTAATTATTAAAGTATTTGCAGAATTAAGATTTTACAGTATTTGGTGATCATTAATTCTTAACAAATTCTAATTTCAATACAATCCCATTGCCACGTACCATATCCACGCTAATTGTGGTAATTTTACTCCAATCGTTTGAATCGGAGCCAGTATCTAATGAACCTAAATCCCAAGTTCTTAAAAGCTGACCAAGTCCTACCCGGAAAGCAGGTAGGCAGGAAAAAGAATTTGAATTCTCTACGGAAGGTATGAACCCATTTGGTAATCTTGACGTTAAAAAAAAATTCTCAGAAGTTTAAACCCGCCCCCCCCCCCGCCCTCCCCCGTTGTCACATTTGTCACGCGAAGTCCAGAACCCCCCCTCCCACCTCGTGCGTGACGTAATATATGGACGTTCCCTAAGTATGGATGGTGTAGCATGCGGTTGACGTTGCTGTTAATGAATGCAACTTCCGTTTACTCTGACCCTAGCTTATTCTCACATTCTAAACTGGTCGGATATGCACTGTTTCTTCAACACAAATCGTCACCTTTACACGGTTAAGAATGTGACTCGTATTGTTGGGGATTAATTTGTGATCTTTTTCTAATTATAGGCCAAAGCATTCTCGGAAGAGTTGCTTGGTGGATCCGGTTTAGATGTGAACGAGCTGCAGACGCAAGTAAGCAGTATTAAGCTCCGTTTTATACACAATATATTATGCGTTTGGCCGTTGAAGTACGTTTCCCATTTACTAATATCTCTGTCAGCGAAATTAATGTGTGGGTTTCCAGGTAGACGAAATGAAGGAGTTTTATGAGAAGGAACTAGTGAACTCTTTGACGCGACAAGCTCAGGTGTACCATGATAGTATGGAACTAAGCAAGGAGTTAATGCAGAAGGAGTTCGAGAGAAGAATTAGACAGAATTCCGACATTGTTGAGGCAGAACAGCTAGTGGATCAGCGTGTGAAATACAAACAAGCGACATCCACACTAGCTGCTATGGAGGAAGCTTTAATAGGTAAGAGCTTGAATAATTAGTGTGGAATTCAAATTCGGAATCTTTTAACTTCTGGCTCGGATTTGGACAGACCGTAAAAATGAAGATGAGAAGGCACAACAGCTAAGGAAGTTGTGGACATTCAGCACTGCACTCTACAATAGAATCAATTTTGCTGCTTTCAGTCAAGATGATCCCAGTTATACTATTCAGATTAACAAAGGTACGCCGCACAACTGGTTTATAATTATAATTTTATACATAGCGTAAAATTTGGTAACGAGAACAAAAGGAAAGCTAGACATATTCTAGTCTTGATCTTGCCTTCCATCGGCAAATTGAATTATACGGCTGATTAGCCGTGTTCTACCTACTCTTAATCGATGTATTTCATTCTTTATCAGAGAGCCTGTTGAAGGAGTTTTCGGGGGATGAGTTCGTGGTCCAACTTCTAAAAACCATTCCAGATCAAGTTGGAAGCTCTGAGCAATTGCGAAATCGGTTTTTTAACAAATTAGATGTAGAGTGTCGAAAGCTGGGTGTCTTTCGACCAGACGACGAGCTCTCGCTTGGGAAGTATATTGTGGGCTACTTACAAGGATCGCTTATTACTAGATGCGGTACGTGTTATTATTTAAAACTTTTCCTACTTATAGCTTAATTACTACCTGTTAACTAATGAATAAAGGAACGTACCGGATAAGGTCATAATTATTGCATTTTGGGCTCTTTGACCATCCGACTTGAAATGTTATACATTATTTGAATCTCCATCCAATAAGCTTTCCAATGATATGTCACTTGTCTGGGTATGAGCGATGACCTTTGGCCCCGTCACTCAAAATCAAAGTCATTTACGCAAGTAGCAGCATGGTCCAAAAATCGTTATTAATTAGTAGTACTATAGCGCACATAATAGAATTTGAAAAAATCCATGCCTCCATAGTGGGTTCGGGGTGTTGGGGTCAAAGGTCATCGCTCATGTCAGACAAGTGACATATCGTTGGAAAGCTTATTGGATGGAGATTCAAAGAATGTATAACACTTGACCATTTCGACCTTACATTCGACTTCAAAAACTGTATTTTTCCACCAACTTTGACGATTTTTTTGAGGTACCTTCTGCATGCGCAATGGAAGCAACCAAGTTTGCTCTAGTATCAGGGTAGGCGATAGTGTAATATACGGGACATTTTAGGTCAAATGGTCAAGAAGCCCAAAATGGAATAATTTTGACCTTATCCGGTATGGTCCTTTGCCGCTGAATGCCACATCGCGTGGGATTTGGACATTTAAAAAGCCTTAAGCTACCCTGGACCCGATATGGCCGTTTCTGGTCACCCCTAGTCAAACCGGAGATAGGTTATAACTTTTATATTGCGTCAGTTTAGTATAGTATAATAGGAGACGGACAGAACCGATTAAGGTAGCGTTGCGGTGGACTTTGGACCGTGTGTATTGGCATGGGAAAAATTGGTACACGAGCCCCGTTCATATTTCTTCACTAGCTGTAAAATGAACTGTACTATTTCATAGAACAACAGTGTGCCTACGTGTAATGCCACATAATTTCCTAAGCACTAATTGTAGCCTGGAAATAGATCTTTCCAATGATGTACTGCTCATCATTCTACACCTTGGCAGTAAAATGTGGCTCGTGTACCAAATTTCCCCATGCCAGTACACAGGGCCCAAAGTCCACGGCAACGCTACCTTAAAGTACCTACATAGGATTACGATATAGGGAACGGACAGATTGACAAAACAAAAACCTCTATAGGTATAGGGTATAGACATACTATGCTATAGAGGGAGGGACGAGCAAATGTTTATAAACCACCGTAAAAGCATATAGTATACGGTAAACATGAGCGCCTGCAGGCGTCGGCGCACTGACTTTTTGTATATTAGTGCAGGCGCAGGCACAGGTGGACACACCGTCAACTGAGCCGCAGGCGCCTGTATCCTAAGAGAAAGTGAAATATAATGAGATATTTCTAGGTAAAATAATCAAATATCCAACAATTCAGCATTTAGCCCTAAAAATACCATACACTACTTGCCATAAGAAAAAGGGTACAACCTTTGCCGACTTTTTCGGGTTAAAGGGTATCATTCCAAACCATTTTTCCGATGTTTTATGCTCAAAACATTGGTTTTAAACATTAGATATCGATGCAGGCGGGGCGCATGCGGACGGAGAAACGTAAACCCTTGCTGCAGGCACAGGCGCGCAGGAGAATACGAAAATTTTTTTGCGCGCTCAGTAGGTGGCGAACAGTTAGTACACACGCTCACCTCTATGTAGTATGGAGGGACAAATTGGGATGAACAAATGTGTAAAATCCCTGTATATTAATATGGGAACAGGGAGCGTACAGTTTTTCAGCAAGCGTTCGGTCAGAATGAGGCAAACTGTAGTGTCTGAATATGAATCTCATTTTGTTTTTCAGAGGGTGATAAGGATGCAGCTCCTACAAATATTTACGAGATTCTGGACAGAACGGCGTTTCACTTGAGACGAGGGGAACTCTTAGACGCTGTTGCTATCCTTAACGGCGTGGAAGGTAGGTTGGCTTTGCTCGTTTGGGCATATTCCTCCAAATTGCTCTGATTATAGTGAGTACACTGAAATTACCAGGTATTCCAAGACAAGTCTGTCATGACTGGTTAGCGGATGCCCGAGCTGTCCTAGAAGCAAGTCAAACCCTTTTTGCTTTAATGAGCCATGCAAATTCTCGAAATCAGAGTTAGATTTAAACAAGAAAATTAGTAATACATAACTATAGATAGATCGAAGGCAAGAAACGGAAGTGTTTGGTTCTGCAGTTTACCTGGTCAAGTCCTCTCCGGGTCAGTCCTACCGAGTTTTTGTGTTCAATGTACATATACAATAGAATTTGCAGTCCTCATAGTACTTTCAAAGGAAGAAAACCAAACACTTAACTTAGTTCTAACCATTACAAATTGTAAGTGATACTGGTACGAACTGGGCCGAGCTAGAGCAAAAGGAGTATGCTGAAGAATATAGGAAAATAAATGTGAATGGGATCCAGTCCTTGTGCGTACAATTAGCCTCTGTCAGTTCTGAGTGTGTATTTGGCAGTTAGCAGAATTAGGCATTCGGGTAGAATTAATTTTGGGACGCTAGCCTGACTGTATGCGAGGCGTAAAGAACAACAAGGGAAACTGAATAAAATCCTGATTTTAAAGTCAATGGACAGCGACACCGGGTCTTAGTATTTATTGATAAATTCATGTGTATTACAATATCATATATTTCATTTCTAGAATTTAATGTAGGTATATAAGTATCTCTTACAATGTGTATCACTACTCCATGTTACCTTTTATAAAAAATTTGGAATACAGGATATGTTGTTAAGTATTTATATTCTGGACTCCAGTACAATGCACTCTCACACAATTAAAACGAGTCTAAAAGTTAGTATTCTGTCCCACCCATACCTCTCGTACAACTTCGTACAGGTCAGTGAGGAGTGAGAAAATATTCCTTTGAAATGGTCCCTTTCTATCTTTGTAGTTACGATTTCGATTCAGTAGTTTAGAAAACTAGTGAGATGTAGGCCTGATAGGCTCACGAGCCCTCCCTTTCCTATATCCATCAGTATGCTCAATTTATTGCAAAAAACATATAAAAAGAATACCATGTAACGAAGAAAGTTATGGCCGATTTAGAGTTTGAATACGATTCCTCTCCCCTTTTTCGAGATCACTCGCTTTTCGTTTTCATTCTATTTAAAATATAAGTGTTTCATATTTGGATCTGTACGTTCTTGAAGGATCAAACTACTCTTAATGTACATTCCTCTATACATACAAAACCATCAGCCATGTCTCCTATAGCTATAGTATTTATATTATGTAGTTACTTTTGTGTCTTTTAAAAGTACGAAAGTTGAAGAAAATGAATTTCTTTGGTTGGCGTTACGAAGAATACGTAGGCACAGAAAAGGAAAGAGTGAATAAGAGGTTGGACCCTCTCAGCCTTTTAGACATTACATGACTTACGCTAGTACGTAGAACCCTGGACCTTGACCACATCAGTAAATATGATTGACAATGTTCCTCCGTTACTACCACCTACCTCCTAAACCGCATTTTCTACAGATCTAACTTAAAAATTCGGCTGCAAATCACTGGCTAACTGGCTGATGCTTCCTGCAACCGATAACTAGAGAGAGCTACTAGACAACACACATTTTCCTTAGGAACTCTCAGGTCCCCACTCCGAACCCAGGTCCCAGGTCGTAGATTCGAAAGAACTAAATCACTTTAAAAGGAATAAGTACACACAGGGGGACCTAATTTTAAGGCCTACTAGGTCAGAGGTCCTGTTTTGCATTAAACCTGCCAGTTAGTAGTTATCAGCCTAGTTCCTGACCAAGGAATCCCAGTGCGGAGCCCCATCACAATTAATTATATATACTATATCATCCTTTAAGACTTAGTAAGTTAGACAGTAGAAGACTTAGGTCACCCATTTCTACCTTCATCTTTGACATTGACCTCCAAAACGTACCACTGAATCTCGTTCATTATATTAGTTCCACTTTTCAAACTCGTATGATTCAAATGTAGACCGTTTAATCTCAGTAGTTCCTGCCTTAGCAGAATGATCAAAGGCAGACAGTGGAGCATGCGCTCAGTGCGTTGTCCATACCCTCTCTGGACTTTCTCCTTACTTTCTCCTCACTACTACTTAGACCCTGACTCCCCGGACCCTATCACAACTTCTTTGATTGATCTGACTTGGTCAGAGTTGAACGTTTAACTAGGATCCTCAGCTCCGAGGTCGGAGCGTCCCACAAAAATACATTGAGGCTTCTATGTATAAAGGAATGACTAAAGGAATGACTACAGTTTAACATAATGTCTAATCACGAGGCTCTGTTTCAGACTAAAAATTATTAAGCACTTCACAGTAAACATGACATGAGCTTGATTTTAGTGAAAGATCAATATTTTATACTCAGAGATCATCCATTCTCTCCAGACCGAAAGCTCCGGGCTACCCTATGTCATCACCTTATGCTCCAGGCCACGGCCGAGCACAATGCCCACTCACTATTTGGCAAATCACGTATTAGTACGAATAAGAACACAGAAAGTTAAAGAAGACTATAAGTGCCGCATTTCATGTGCCCCGTCGTAAGACACAGACTAGCCTGACTTTCACTCTTGACTTCTCCGACCCAATCTCCTAAGTTACCCCTGTCCTGTGAGACCGAAACGGTCATATACCATAGCTCATAAACTCTCTCAGCACCACAATTGCGCATCGATTGACGAATTGGAAAAACTAGAACATTTTGGAATGGCTAAAACATCTTACAAGAGGGAGGATACCAAGGTATGCATAGAGATTTACTTATAATATAGTAACTTTAGTTAAAAGAGAATAGATGTCTACAAAGGTTGACAACATAGATAGCCCTCAATGGACCTCTATTTTTACCTACTACTTTACCCCTCTCTAGACCTCCAGGAGGATGGCCTACAGGAATTCACTCAATTCCATGCTCAGACTTTACAATTGGAATATTTTATATGAAAGATGGGTACGAGAATACGTCTATTATGATCTTTTGGTCAGGTCCAACAGACTACTACTGTCCAGATTATGACGGATCAGGTCACCTATATGGAATACGTTCACACACGGAGTCCCATCATGAGCTCGATGATTGTCCGATGTCGCATTGTGCTCAACCGTTACCCGCTTCCCTGACACACGCATCTTGAGCGGCGTGGAATCTGCGGAGGAAGGGGAATGAAAGGTGCCTACACTGAGGAGCCGGTTTAAGCTTTCCCTTGCGCTGGGCGTGAGTGACATGACGTCGGCGGTCGAGACACCAGTTGTAGAACGAGATGGCTCGGAGCCGGAGAGACTATTTTCAGGGCTTGACTTCTGACTGGACTTGGGACTGGTGACTCCTTTCTTCTTGGGCCGCCGTAACAAGTGACGCTCCTTCACCTTGTATTCCAGAGTCGAATGCGGGACTCCAAAAAAGCTCCCTGTTCAGAGACACACTAATTAGGCCGGAGAAGATCGAACTGGAAGACTATTTCTAATAAGTACAATATGAATGATCATAGAGAAGTGTGGATGCCGGAGTACCTGCTCTGTGAACGCTCATTTCCCCGTTCTGCACAGCCTTTACCGCTTTAACCAGAGCATCACGGTCATAGTTACGATACTTCCCTCGTTTTGGGCGACTTTTCTTTTCGTCCAACATGTAAGGCAAAACGAGTGATGTTGGGTCAGAACCTTCTTTCTTAATATTTAGCATGTCGTGAACATTTACTTCATTTCCAGTCCCATTGCTTAAGCCAAGGTCAGACTCGTTGTCACTCTCCTCCACTCTGGTCCGCTTCCAAGTTCCTCCTCCGTCCGTCGGAGAAGTAATAGTGCTGGAAGGTCTGGACAAGGCGTAGGATTGGCTGAAAGGAGCAGGTTGGGTTCAGATTTAGAGGGAGTTTGTGACAAGCCTTTAGAATTGAAACTGGTGCGGAAACCTTAGTGGGAAGGCAGATGAGCCGGCCTTGTGTGACCTCAAGTTGATTTTCCTTCTCAACTCGGGTCTCTTCCCACTCGGCTGTCCGTTGAGAAATGAGGGGACTTTGAGTATCAGATCCTGCCGGGCCTCCTTCGACTTCCCTTCATCACTATTCTCATCCTCGGTGCAGTCAGTGAGACTCGCCCGCCCCCCTGGAGGACTCTCTGGACCCTCCTTGGAGGGTTTGGATTGAGCCAGATTTTGACGGGATATTTTAGTACGTAGCCATTCCTTGAGCACCTTCTTTTCATGACTAATCCCGTCTGACTTGACTTCCTCCTCCTCCGTGTCCTCTCCTTCAAGTCCCTCACCACCATCATGGCTCAACCTATGGGCGGATTCCCCGCATTCCAAGACTTGTCTATGGACATTCTTCCTGCAAACAGGCGTGCCCTCGGCCTCAGACTCATCCTCCACTCCCCTTCGGGTACCCTTAAGTCCGTAATAAGGACGGCTCCGGTCCTTTCCCAACTTGTACACTTTGTTCCGGAGGGTTGAACGCGGGATTCCATATATTACTGCTGCGCGCCTAAAGAGAGCAAGGTGAGTATCACATACAGTGCTCTTTCTCAGGCGCTGCAGGATCCTACTGAAGACGGCATTCAAGACACATGGCTTAATAAAGATAGTTCAATGAGTTACCGGGTGCCTAGTTTTCCGCTTTGGATGTCCTGCAGAGCAGCATCAAGCTCCGTAGTCGTGTAACCGCGTCCCGATCGTTGGACAGCCTTATATTTGGACTTTTGTGCTCTCTGCACGTATTTTCCGTTGCGGAGGAAATCAGGACCGCCGAGGGAAGATCCGTGCTCCCGAACAACATTGGAGTTCTCCATATTTCTGCTCATTTTGTACAGCTCATTTAATTCCTCCTTATCTAATAATTGAATAGGAACATGTTGGGATGAAGGAAATGCTCACTTGTTCTTCTGTGTAAGATCAAGGGGCTGGTCAAGATAGTCATCTTGTGGCGAGAGTGTGGCTGAAAGACCAGGGAATATCAAGGGGCCAGCATGACCCTGCGTGAAGTCAGCTTCTGACTGGAATTGGTTTCGACTGGAATCACCGTTGGCCAGCTCATGTGGGTCCAACGAAAGATATGGCAAGTTTTGAACGTGATTATTAAATGGAATTTCTAATCCATTCGAGCTCCCGGACTAAAAGTAAAAAATAAGGGAGATCCAAATCTATTCTTGTGCATGGACGCAGGTAATACATAATGAGGATTACTTGAATTTGTAGCTGTTGCTGCTTGAGTGATTGCAACAATAAGAAAGAGTTCAAACGCTGAGCATCAAATGCTTCAAAGAGAGGATGAGTGTTGTTACTGAGATCTTCGGAAGCGACATTTCCAGCTCCGACTCCCGGAACTCCAAAGGCACGATTGATGAAGTACCAGTATGGCAACAAGTGAAAAAAATGTTCTAAAAAATCTGTAAATGACAACCAAAAGTTTGAATTCATTTCTCTTAAATCCGAAAGCAATATTTCCTGGCTCTGGCTATAACCTCGCCATACATTATGTTATCGACTCTTGTGAAAACTTTGACTAGCTATGAGATTTCTGTGCTCTCCGATCTCAGATGGGTGAAGTTCAGTCAGAAAGAGAGACTAAATATTTTCAGATTGTGTATTTAGGAAATATTTGTCAGCATTCCATGTAAAGCAAATGCACGGCCATTCCTTGCAAAGCAAATGTACGGACATTCCTTGTCAAGCAAGACGGTAGACTATTATAACTTAGAACACGGCCTGTTAAATAAGTTTTTGATTTTAAGAAATCATGGAAAGCCGGTAAGGACCATGCATGGGAATAGCTAAAAGTACATACACCGAATTGATGTCATACCGTTCTTTTCTTCGTTAGGCTCTTCCTCTGGTGTTGCGGGTGTGGACGGATCAAGCTCAATCTGTGGTGACGGATCCTGAACAAAGGAGGAACTTAGTTTTAGTTGACGACCTGGTGGGTTCTTACTACAGTAGAAAGGATCCATTACGATTCAGGCAGGGGGTCAAAAGGTGATAAACTGAGAATGGTTTATTTGATATAAATTAGGGAAGAGTAAGGTCCTTGGAATGGGAACTGTCCTGACTCCTTCAAGCTCAAGAGCGGAACTAGTAGTGGGAGAAGCTGGGTCTGTTTGGTAAATATTTGGTAAATGGAACTGTTGTCTTACTTCATAGGTGAATTCTTGGTCGGGGACTTGTGTGGGGTCAAAGTCGGAAACGGGAGTGGTATCTCGTTCCCAATCTGCCTCCACCGGATATAAGGCCTCCCAACTCTCCTCTCCAACCAGTTGCTTCCCAATGGTCTCCAACCCTGTAGTAGTTTCACATGCATAACTGTCTCTTTCCGCCCTACGTCAAAATAGCACCGGCGTACAACGGTCCTAAGCACAGGAGTCCACTAGGCCACTGCGTGTCAAACAAGTTTAGGAAGGCTCCAAAACTGAACAATCCCCAACCTTTTCCCACCTTCCACATTCGGCTCCTCATTGTGCTCTTAGAAGACCTAGGCATGGGTCAAGCCCATTCTCTATCTATTTATTTGAATTGAAACCTACTGAGACCGGATTGAGGATGGGGTTAGGATACAGTTTATTCCCAAATAATTGTACTCTCCAGATCCCAATCTGAGGAGCCGAACTTTGGAGTTCTACCCTTTGTTTTTGAAAGAGGATGCACAAAAAAGTGTGTGGACCAGTTAGGGTGATAGGAAAGGGGAAGAGTAAGTGGACAGGAGTCCTTCCCATGTCCCTAATCATTTTCCCATACATTACTTTGGAGGAACTCTATGGCTCGGATACAAGGCCCAGTTCCTCCCCTGTACACTGTACTTTGGCATGCAGGGCCTGAGAGGAGACGTAGCTCCGGTTGAAGTTTCTCGACTCAGGCTACATGACCTCCGCCCTGGAAGAGGGGAAGGGGATAGGAAAAATGAGAGGTCAGACCAAGGTCCCTTACCAACGCAAACTAGCAGTTTCCTTGACCACCGACTCAAGTCCCTCCTAATCTTCTGCTTGAGGACCTCGGACATCTTGCCACACTTGTTGCCTACGTCATCCTTCTAACACTTGTTGCCAGCTTAGACAACCTGTTGCTACATTTATTTTCCCACCTCTCGCTCTCTCTCCACACTACTGCTGCGCGGCGGCGGTCCGGCAGGAGAAATAATCCAGAGTACATGCCAAAATCCACTCCAACTACTATCTCGCCACGACGCGACTTCGAGCCTAACCTATTATGCTACTCGCCCTCATTCCCCACAAGGAACAACTTCGTAAAATTGAATAGGAACTGCTACATAGAAAGCCCTAACTAGACCATTTATCGATCATTTCACACGGGGTTCCTCAACCCACCAAAAAGGGCTTCCAAACCGGATTTGAACCCATTTTATGAAAAAAGGAGACAGTTTCCGGTCACACGTGAAAGAAATGGTGCAGGAATATACCCGTTAGTTTCTTATTTATCCGTTATGAAGAAGTGTTAGTATTTTATTCTGTTATGAGGGGTTAGTAATTGGAAATATAGAAAAGATTTATAAGGAATTTGAATACATGATGAGATTTCGATATGTTTAGAGAGCACTACAGATGTGCTCGTTATTTGGGAAGTAGCTGAATCAAAGCTGGAATTTTGCTGTATTAATTGAAATAGTAGGTTAACCAATGACCGAATAGAGACGTAACTATTGCATCTGTGTCTAGTACTCTTCCCCGCCTTCGCCCTCGCCTTCGACGGA
>JAQFZY010001085.1:0-18288 GCA_034696285.1 Hypogastrura burkilli
CCGCACGGTCGGGTGCCTCGGCGCACTTCGTGCGCCTATGCGCCGCCTATTGCGCATAGGGAGGTTTTCCTCTATGACAGTAACCCAAATCAGCGGAGCGTATGGAATACCATAAACTTTTAGGACGGACGGATTGGAGTGAAAAAGGATTGAGTGATGAATTGGCAAAACGCAAAACTCCTGTCTTAAAAATGTTATTACTACAGCGGAATTACCTATCTGAAGCTCATTATATTTTAACGTGCCTGCCCCTGCCTGGCGTATCTTCTGTTCGTGCCCACTGCTCGTGCTTCTACAAGATGAGCCTGCCTCACTATCTCCTGCCTGAGCCTGACATATTCCATAAAACTTAGGAATGGACTCAGATTGCTAAAGGGAAGAAGATTCGGGTTATGCTTTCGCCTGAGTCCCAATCCTATTTCTATGTCTAGAGCCAAACAAAAAGGTAATGGGAGGGGAAGACGCGCATAAATGTCAACCAGGCCCATCAAAAGCCTCTCGAGGGTACTTCTGATTCCCCTCTGATTTAGCTCTACTAATAAGCATTACGACTTGCCACACGGGCTTTGTATTACCTTTCCCTGGTTCTTCATTTTTATTACTTGCCGGCTTCTGGGCCTTCGTCTTGGTATAAATATGCTAGGACTTGGTATGCAAATTGCAAATCTATCGAGTTGGAGTCGTCAGCCCCACATCCTAAGACAACTGGTGCTTAGGTATGCCTATCATTCTTAATTCGCATCCGTCTCGTACTAACTCTCCCTGTCACTTAATCTTGGGTAGACATTCTTAGGAACTACAGGCATACAGTATGCGCAGTCCCCTCATGGACTACAAGACTAGGACACAACTATCAATCAATAGGTAGTATGGGGAATGGGGACATACTTAGATAGGTAACTACCATACCGTATGCGATAAACACCTTTTAAATAATATTAAACACACTAGCAGTTCGACCGAAATTGATTAACACTAAAAACAGGAACATTTCGTTCAAATGCCACAGTTCGTTCCTTTAAATCGAGTGGACATTATTATTGTACGCGTGGAGTGGATCGGGACTAGGACTGCTGAGCATATTCCTACCTAGCATTAGATGACAGATGAGGACCAAGAAACTCATAAGAGCAAGAGTTTATTGAAAGGAAGGAATACTTTGCCGAGAGGCAGAAGAGTTCACACGAATGAATGTAATAACGGTACTTTCACGGCAGAAGGGTTGGCCTTTTCAAGAAGAGCAGAGCTAAAGTATTTGTAGGTAGGTATGTCATGGCCACATTCTACCGGTTGGGTTGACACGGATAGAAATGGAAATGATTACAGGTTTACTGGAGAGCTGGCCCTTCTAAATTGTCCACTTTAAAAAGTTCTACAGCAGGTGGAATACTTTCCAGTAGATATCTAGGTAGGCAAAAGCAGCAATGGAAATACCTATTAGTTATTTTTTACGCAAAATTCAGACAGAAATATTTTTTACAGATATTAATAGGCTCTTCGCAAGACACCACACGACAATGCACAATGCCACATGTTCTATCCATATATGCTCTGCATTAAATATATATTACCTACTGAATACATACATAGAACTACGAAGGTATTATATCTTTACCTAGCCTTTAATACTTTCTCTGAGCCACTGAACTTTAGTGAAGCTTAGAATCCTTATTCATATTCATTGCTGCCTATCCGCGTAACGTACAGTAGTAATACGTAGATACTAACTGTACTTACCTGGCCATCCAGATTATTATATCAAGACAGAAATCTGTGCATCTTATGTGACTTGTGACTTAAGAAAGAGGATCCAATATGTGCACGTAATGTTGATTGAGTTAGCAGATAAGAGATTGCACTTCTCCCTCCATTTGACCAGAGTATTCACGTCATTCAAAGCTTCCATTAACTACTCTATTATTAACTAATTGTGAAGAGTATTAAGCGGTAGTGATAGTACGAATTAGGGCTCCGCATCGGTCGGACCACGGACCGGACCGACCGGAAGGTCCGGTCCGGCTGTTTCATAGGACCGAATATTTCGGTCGGTCCACGGTCCGGTCCGGTCTGAAGTATTGGCCCGACCGTCAATCGGACCGGACCGACCGAAATTCTCGGTCCATTTTCATACTAGGTATAAATGAACTTTCGGAGGGAAGGACGTACTTTTTCCCTTTTTTCTTGCTCAAAGTTTGGGCCTGAGTCTGAGTTTGGGCATACGATTGTTAATATCGAAGGGACAGCCATAGCGAAGGGATCGAAATGAATAGGATCCTCATTTTACAACCTCTAATTCTCGATACTACAGGCACGTATTACGAAGTTACGGCTCTGATCACAGAAATTATTAATATTAAGCTGAGAAAAAGTAAGTGAGTAGTAGGTCGGTCCATGGACTGGACCGGACCGGACCGACCGGCCTCGGTCCGGTCCGGTCCGGTCCGAGGAAATTGGACCGAGGTCTCGGTCCGGTCCGACGTGTCGGACCGACCGTGCGGAGCCCTAGTACGAATCAAGCGAAGTCGAGCAAGGAAAAAAACACTCCGAACTCCGAACGCTTATATATGTTACACCCCAACCCCGAAATAGCCACAACTAGTTATGGGCTATTTTTTCACAACCGACCATTACCCGAAAACTTCGAGTTAACCTAACCTAACCTAATTATAATGATACTATCACGATAGGTTAGGTTAGGTCAGATTAGCTTAGGTTAAGTTGGGTTAAGTTAAGTTAGGCTAGGTTAGGTTACTACAGTCAAATTTCGAAAAGGCGTCATTTCGGCTTGTAGCTGGTTTCAACGCCTACAGGGTGTTTTCGGGGTTGGGGTGTAACATATACATACTTATAATACAATACTACAAGACCTAATCCCACGCTTGCACTTTCATAAAAACAAACGTATTTTGATAAAAATAAAAATTACGACTCACATGTGATTATTTTATTTTGTTTGATGGTAGATAAAGTATTTGCAATAAGAAACAAGCACTCGACCTTAGATCATGCAATTATTGTCCGAAAACTACCACGAAACGAAGTAGTACTTGTACATGTTTACTATGCATAGGCATGAGTATACAATACAATAATATCAGTTTTGTGCTCGCAATGCGTAGTCTTAGTTACTGTTAATAGGTACTATTTAATACTTGGTAAGTACTTATATAATAAGAATAAGAACCCTACTTTGAGGTAGTTATTACGTTGATTTCTGAATTTTGCGTAATACGCAGTATTCCCCTTACCATTAGAATGAAACATGTCGTTAATAATAGGGCACCTGGAATACAGCCATGACAGCCTGATGAGACAGTATATGTAAAATTAGGCACATACATATATGTACAGATGAACAGTTCTCGCTAACAGGCGTACTTATATTAATACCAACATTAATTTTATATACATTTCTTTAATAAAATAAGCCATGAATCATGCCAGATAAAACGTGCCTATTAAGTATTTAGTAAGTACTACTAGTTACCCCCAAGTATATCATTAGAGTTAACGCTAACACCACTAAGAAATCAAGAAACAATTTAACTTTTTACTCAAAAATTAGTTGACTCAAAAAACAATAATATGGTAAAGACGTGGATGCACTATGCACTTGTGGCAACAATTTAGCAGAAGTACCTACTTAGCTTACCTAAGTAATTTATTTACAGTACTTATACACGTACCCAAATATTACCTTACTTGGTTTTTAGTTTTAGCTATTTAATCTCTTGCGTTGGATACACGGTCTTTAAAAGTGTAAAATAGAGTCTACACACAATCCACAAACACAAATTGAAACAGGATACATGCATATTAGACTATAATAAGAATTTTGAACTATCATTTCCTTCATTTCATTTATCACTCGTGTCGTGTGTAGAGTCCCTTTCGGAAATATTTTTAATACGAGCGTGTTATTACTTGCCTACCTCTACCTCCCATCCCCATCCCGGCAAGCGAAGAGAAATAAATAATTTTACGTCTGATGAAACGAAAGATTGAGGTTGACTAACTACGCTACAATGAACTCATTCTTGTTAAGGAGATGCATCAGAAGATGCTGTCCAAGCTGTGCAAAAATGCCTAGGATGACGTCATTGGAAGCAGAGTTAATCCTATCTCATATCTCTAGCTCTGTCCTTATTGGGATTCTCACATCACACACAAGACGTATCCAGTCGTAATTAATATCAAGTATAACGTACTAATAAGTTTGAAATTGAGATGATGATGGAGTGATTTCACTTAGAGCAGTTTTACCTATCTAGGGTAAGTACATGTCCCTGCTCGTGAAAGAACAGGCTATGCATTCTGCACAGAAAAACCTATTTTCACACTACTTATTACATAACTATACATATATGTAGGTACTACTACACTTAATTGACTATAACTACTAATGGAGAGGTTCAAGTGGGCTATAGAAAGCAAATAAGTATTTACTTTTCGTAAGTCAGTAAAATAAAGGTATGATTAAAAGGAAGTAAATAGTACAACCTGGCATATAATACTCGTCTTACGCAACAATCTAATCCCACTCCGATGAATTCACAGATGCAAAACATCTTCATTTGACGTAAGATATAATAGTGACAGTATTATTATATTAGTACGTCGGACTTTAGGTTTATTCGAAGTAAAGGCATCACCATTATAAAATCTACGTAGTCCCACTAACTACCACTACCTACCTAATAACACATTCACACAGTAAGTAATGTATAATTGATTACTATTACTTAAAACTTCAGACTGGTCACGGAATATGGAAATTGTGAAAAGTGCTGAGCTGCTGAACGTAAGCTTGCCTAACAAAGGGTTTAAATAACGTTTAATTAGTAGAATGCCGATTGACTGCTGAGGATGAAGGCATCTACTATAGTAACCTGCACAAGGTCAGACTTACTTAACAACCACGATTTGGCGAGGGTATGAATTTGAATGGACCGAGAATCTGCAGTTTATCTTCAAAGATCTCCAATATAAATATAATGAGGCTCCTTCACTTCATCTTTCATCCCCAAATACAGATTTATGGTTGAGGGGAAACCGGGCCCAACTACAGAAGTGAGAGCTCCAAAAGGCAAGGACCTTTTTTCCTATAAAGTGCAATCCTATGCTAATCGACACAACATGTTTTTAGGAAATGGTCAGTAATGCATTCCTAAAATTAATTTATATGCAAGACAAAGGGCGAAGCCTAGGTCCACCATTTACCGTGGGCTGTAGCCAAGCTCACTTAATACTGCCCCAGGTAAACCAACATCCACTTATTCAACTACAGGCCCTATAAGTAAGTAAGCCTAATCCACTAAATAACCAGCGTTCCGTCTTCTGGATTGCAGTAAGGACCAAACACACACGCGTCCATTTAATGCCCGTTAATAATAAAAAATGAAGAGTAAGAGGCAAGAGTGAGGAAGTCTAATAAACTATGAAAGAAAAAAATCTGTAGGTCGGTATAATCTCTTTGCCGTTTGCAAATAATGCCAAATAAATATTTCACGACGATCATTAAATAAATCACTCACTTTCTCCCGACACCCAAGTAAATATCTTACAAATGGTCACATATACACTAACTACGAAATCATTTAGCACGTAACTCTTTTAACATAGTGTATTTTGATATATCCGTCGAGATTAGAAACTTTACTGTTAGAAATCGTTTAATTTAGATTAATTATGGTATATAAGTATCACTGAATACCGCTCCTTATTACTACTAATAAAAATAAAAAAATCAACTTAATTTCGGTCTACTACTATTAAACAATGTGCAGAGTTGTGGCGTGGCAATTCAGCAGTTGGTACCTAGGGTCTGATTGAGTTTATAAAATACGTACTCTCCGAGTAGGTATCTTTATTAGCGGTGACGATACTAGGTAAAGGTAATAAAATAATGAATAAGTAAATATTAAAGGTAAGGTAAGATAACTAATTTTTGCACCCTACAAAAGCCCACGAGGATTAAGAAACCAGTGCCAATGTCACAACCCCAATGTAGTCTCAATTTCAGCTTCAACAATAAACATCAAAACTCTGTTTCACCGCAAAAAAAATTTTACCACAAAGCAGTAGGACAGTAATACCGTATAAGCCTTTCCCTACTTTTACCTATTACTTTTTAGACAAGAATACAACAATGCAAGTGAAAGATGTTAATAAAACTTACGTACTATTGTACTTTGAGCGTTTAGTTACTACTTATGAAATAGCCCACTCCCTTTAAATAGGGGTACGTAGGTACTACAATTGTCTATCCTTGATATAACTGAAATCGAATGGAAGACATAATCAAAACATCAAAACATATTATTTGGGGCACCGCTCCGGGTCTGGGCACTACTTACTAAATATAAGTAATAAAATTAGTGTGTTGTAAGGCGTAATACATACAGGATGTGGATGTACCCAACTGGGTGCTACCCAGTACTTACCCAGTAATGCATCAGAAGTCGGAAGTAAGGTTATCTACGCTATAGGAAAGTATAGGTATAAGTAGTTCTACATAGCTTTACTACAACGTATTATTATTAGTAAGTAAGCATAGCAAAGTACTTATATAAGCTAGAAATTTTTTTCTTTACCTATTACCATCTTCAGTTGGTATGCACATGCACACCTACTAATTAAACTACGTATGTACAGTAGATATCTAAGAGGCGTCTACTAATTAAGCACTATAAGCCAACGCCAAAAACAGTGTCTACAGGCTAAACTCGAAGACCTGAAAACTATAACAGCCGCATTCGACAAAAATTATTTCAGGCATTGGGTCAGAGCCAATATTTGTAATAAAGTGTCGACAAACAGAATCTGACAGACCTACAACGTGTTCCACATGTGTAGCGTAAGGTGCTCAAAATATTGAGCATCTTAAGACTAAGACACTTGCAAACACCGCCTGCTCGAGTCAACACATTCCAGGCATAAACAAGAAAATTAGAAGTGTGTGCAGGTAAGTAAATAATAATTGAACACAAGCAGGCACACATGCAGTCTGTAAGGCATTGCTTTTCGCCTCGGCCAATCTTGGAGATGAGATTGAGTCAGAAAAGCTTTCCCTTTGTTCTTGCGTGAAGATGACGACGTCTAGGAGGTTTCAAGGCTAGTTGATTAACTTTTGAAAGTTATGGATTTTGTTTTTTTATCAAATCTTAATCAGGAGAGAAGATGGTTCTCAGCTCTCCATTCAATACGTAGTAAATTGGCATAACCAATAGAGAGAAGGCAAAGTAGTAAGAATTGAGGATTGACACTAGGCATTATGCTCTGTAATTTAGAATGGAGACAGTCCATGACCATGAGACCACTGGCCGCACCCCTCCTCTACTCTCTTAACCTTTATTCCGGCCAGAGAACTTGACAATTAAATAAATATTACAAGATTTACTACATTCCTTCTTCCCTCCAAAGTTGTCACTCGAGAGACAATCAAAGACTCCTCTCTGGCCTTAATTCCCCAAGAATGGGCCACAGAGCGGAGTGACCAACTGGCTTAACGAACATGAAATTTAAAATCTCATTCATTAACGTGGAGAGTATAAAGTCTGCGCCCAAGTAGTTCATGGGGCATTAGTACCTCCTGAAGTCTTTACCTCCACTCCGCCCCCCGTAACCATAAAAACAAAGAAGAGTGGCGTGGAGCCAATTCAAGTAACTATCCACGAAACGTCACAGCAATTAAGATACAGCATCGAAGTATTTCTTCGCTAATTTGGAACGAGGAGCATTTGATTACACAAAATAGTCACAAATTATGAATCCTGGTCGCTCTCAAAACATGCCCCCCTTTGCTTGTGGACTGATACCTTTATTTATTGCTGTTGATTAAAATAATGCCTCCCTGTTTTGAATACAATTAAGCAAGCTCTGCCACGCCTACCATTTGTTCATTCCCCACCGCCTCAAAACAAGGAACATATAATTCATTTAATTTGGCGCTACTGTACGGCAAAAACACGTATTCTTCATTCTTCATTAACAAAACTTATTCCGGTCAGCATTTAATGCATTGATAAGTAGTCAAAGACTTGGACTGAGCTGTGGAAACCATAATATACAAAACAAGAATAAAAATGAATAGGGAAGTACCTAGGTACCCACCACCTAGTTTAATTAAACACAAATCATCCTGCTCATTGTTACTTCACTTCACTGTTGTGATAATTAGCCGTCCGAAACATAAAAAAAGCAGATTTTCTTTTAAAGTGAGATTTCTTGGCAATATTATTTCACCATGAGTACTACATTAAATTACTTACATGCAAATGCTACGTATTATTATAGTCGAAAGAAGTTATTCCATGTACGGGGAAAACGAGTCTACATTGGAGGGAATCAGTGAAAATTCTGTGTGGTCACATATAGTAATTTGAGATTTGGATCATTTTAAAAATGCAAATGTGTCACGGTCAGACATGTGTACCAGGCCCATCCTACTCAACGAGAAACCTTGCAATTTTTATAATTTCTCGAGCTTCCGTGTTATGGAACTCCAGAACATGTTTAGGAGGCGTAACCTATGTCTCAGGCTGTCAGGCTATTGTAAACAATTTTGCGAATTTCTTCACCGTATACTGCAACTGCAGACAGCCTGATTGATGAACCGGGATTAATTAAACTTGAGTAGCTATTACAGAACCCGAACCAGCAGACTAATACCTACTTGATTTTATGTTAACTTTTCTCAAACTGTCCGCCTGGCCTGAGCCCTATAATTAACAAATTACATGCTATTACGTAGTAGAGGAGTCGGATAGCCAACTTATTCGGAATTAATATTTTAAAAGGTAAAGTTAACTGACCTCAAGAACAGGTCCAGCACTGAGAATGGTCTGCTCGACCCCGCTCCCATGCGTTCCCTTCTGACTGAGGGCGGTCAAGTGATGGAGGAGGAAATTAGTGCTCTCAGTCTTCCCACTTCCACTCTCACCACTTATCACAATGCACTGGTTCCGCTTCTCCTTGAGCATGGTGTGATAGGCAGAGTCCGCAATGGCAAATATATGGGGCGGGAGCTCTTCCCGCCTTCGATTCTGGTACAGTTTGACATATTTAGGATTATATATGGGATGGAACTTGAAGGGGTTCACAGCGATGAGGATGGAGCCGACGTAGGTGTAGATGTGCCCGCCAGTGAACCGGGACTTGAGGTTGTCCAGGAGCGTCTCCTCGTTGAGGTCAGGGAGCTGACAGAGGTCGGGGTACTCCTTGTCCTTGGGCTGGTAGAGGAACCTATAGAAGTAGTCCCGAATGACTTGGGGGTCCATGGTGAAGGATTCGGACCAGAGAGAGTCCGAGGTCTTCTGTCGGAGACAGAACCGGTACTGGTCCGGGCATGAGGAGCTGGAGGTGATCCGGGTTCTGGAGCATAGAGGCGGACTGGACGAGGAGTCTGCGGGCTCGGAGGCCTTTGGCCAGAGGAGCTTGAGTGCTACGGGAGACTCGAAGGGACTCAGCCTCCGCTCCTTGCACTCCTGCCCCACAGAGTTCCCAATCACTTCAGCCAACTCATACTCGCTCGGATTGGGGAACCCGAGCTTCTGAACAATACATGTCACAATCTCGTCGGCCGTCGTGTGTTTACTCGCCTCCACGGAGAGGGCCTCGTATTCCTGGGACAGGGCCCCCACGTAAACTCGTACAATATGTCGACCATTATCCTCCATTTCTATTGACAACCCGGGAAATCAGCCCTTTCCTTTCTCAGCCTTTCTCCGTCTTAGACCTAAGAAAAGTCGGCCCCGCTCAAGAGGACCTGGAACATACAAAAAAACAATAATGGGTTCAATTTCCCTCAGCTTGCAAATAAAACAAGTAGCAAGGCATACCTACTTTTCCCCCTTCCTTCGAATAGTAAATATTTAAATCTTATCAATCAATTTGTCTCAATGTCAAATATCAAATATGGCGGTATAAGCACAACATGCTCCTGCTATTATTGGCTATTGGCTTTATAAAAGTTACGGTTCACGAAATTCCCCTCCACCCTTGCCATTGACGGTAGCCTCAAGACGATGAGTAAAGTATGAACGATTTTCAAGTTAATTTGGTTTCGCTGATGCTTCAGAACCGCATCGATTCAGGATCAGGACCCTTTCCTATTTATAACACGGTGGCAAGTGGAAATCTCGTCACCCTTCTGCCCCTGACCTCTGGCATTTATACGTAGCGTAAGGCCACCATATGCCAGGGACACCGGAACTATGTACATTAAAATAACCTGTATTATTCATGAAAATGAATAGGTATCTATGGTTGCAGTAACAATCATTCTGTGATAAAGTCTCGGATGACATTTAGCACTTTGGTACCTGCACATCTAATGAAAGAGTCCCTGCATTCAGAATAACTCATCGGCTTCTTATAGAAGACCTAATGATTTAAATCTCGGAAAATCAAAATACACAGGCGTCAGGCACAGTGTTCTGATACATTCGTCTTGTCTACACGAAATAATTGAGGTGCGAGATCTGCAATCTGCAACGTAGCTCCTGTTCCCCAAATAGTTTTCTTGGGGGCTAGCTTAACCTTCTTCCTGTTTCTCCTTCTATTAATAGGACTCAATTAAAATCAGTGCCGTTGCCGCTCAGTAAATATAACACGGAAAGTGAAGACCCTCCTCATCTCTTTCTCAACAACATGAAACGAAAAACAGAACCGTGTTAAGATTTCGATGCAGTGGGCCACGTCTGCCATCTGCAACATCTAACGTCTTACCTAACACCTAACCATTCAGGCTTCACCGTGGGTGAGCAGTGAGCACAGACTTGAATATAAGTAGTGCTTTCAATTCAGAATTTCAAAGCAAAGGTCTTGGATAAACACGTTGATGTAAGTACAAATTACTTCCTACCAGCTAATCATTAATCAATATATCTGCAATACATTGCAGTACGAAGTTCAACCAGAAAGCATTTACTAGGGATTCATAACTAAGGCATAATTCATAAAGAATTAGGTACATCTCCATCTCCATACAATAGAACATTAGAACGATCCAGATTTCCTTTGAAAAAAAATTCCGAAATCGGTCATTGAATTTAACCTAAGTACACAAATCGTTATTTCAGTTTCAGTTCAGAAAAAGCCATATCGAAAATTGAGCCATGACCTGTAACTCTTAACATGCTATGCAGTACTTATCTATGTATATGTATCTTAAATATTATTTTCACCAACTACAGTTCAAATTCACAATTTACATTCACAATATTAACTTAGTTATTACAACAATTAGAAACACCTACAACCGACGTAATATTAAGTACACAACAACCAACAGCCTACAGTGTTTTCAGATTCATGAGTCAACGTCAAAACGATTAAGATTTGAAACTCTAAAACGTCCAGCAGCTTACATTCTGTTTGTACAATCACAAAAAATGCTCCTAGTAAAGAGTCGCTGAGTATGCCTGAGTGTGCTCTTGAAAGGACGAAACAAGTTCAGTTCTTAAACCCAGAACTATTTTTTGAAGAGTCAAAGTTCATGAAGCTCCCTTGGTAAGTCCTGATTTATAATACGGCTTTTCTAAATACTTATGATCGTATTTGCAATTCAATTCCAAATATTTAATTTAAGCTGTTTAATTACGGACTACAATTGTTTTTTATTGAGCTGGGCAATAACCGGGCGCGTCGTCACCTTGAATTATTGACCACATAAAAATGGTTTAAGGGACCTTCGTAATCTTTGACTCTTAAACAATAGTTCGGGATTAATAAAAACTGTACTTGTTTCGTCCTTTTTAGAGCACACCAAGGCATACTCAGCGACAGTAATGCATATCGTTCGGAACGAACATTTTTCACCTTTTATTTGTTTATTTACATGGAAAATGTTGTCATGGGGGTTTCACTCAGGCAAAAAAGAGATTCAGGGTCACATGTGCGAATACGACTTGGCGAATAGCTTAACAGCAACCGAGCATAAAAAAAATCGATGCAAAAACGATTCGCCATTAATGCAGGTAGCAGAATATCCATTCGCCAGTTACGCGAGTGATATGTAACAGCATATGCACCGAAATAAATACATGTAAATAATATTCAAGTAATAATCTATGCAAATGATATTAGCCTCTGCCCCTGTCTCACAAGATTATCAACGGAAGGGACTAGCCTAACCTAACCTCTAACCTAACCTAACTATTTAATTACTTACTTTTCTTGCATTCGCCACTTTGTCAAGATGAATAAAAAAAAATCACCAACGTGCCTACTTTTCGGTTTTTTCTTTATGTTTTTTTCCGCAAAATATTGGCATTTTTATTCGACAACTCGCACTAAACAATATGTTACTTTAATTTGGAAATAAATAAGTAGATATGACGACGCAATTAATTATACCGAAAGTTTTTTTATACCAGAAAATTGAGAATCAAAATGCGAAATGCATTACTTCCGTTCGAATCATACCACCCTCCGTCTCCATCAGAACTCAGAACCTTTACATGTATAATTAAATACTACTACATAATACTAGTACATAGTACATACATATACCCAGCTACGCAATTAAACAGTAATTTATGATCAGTGACCATAAGCTAATTCTAGCTAAAAACATGCGTCCGAAAAATTAAGCCTGAATATACATATGTATATGTATTACTAAATACATATACTTATACCATTTGAAGTTAAAGTCCCAACCTCAACCCTATCCTTCCTATATTCTGTGGGAGTATTTGCATACTGAACTGAATCTACATAGTAGTCAGCAGTCAGTGAGAATGAGTTAGATTTCATTATACGGAATACGTTACGTTACACATTCAGTGAGTGAACAAGAATAGAGGAAGGAAGTGGCAAATCAAATAGCGAAGCAAACGTATAATAAAATGTCACTGGGATGTTCGGAACATTTCTCTACACGAAACTATTCAACACGGTATGCAGCTACAGCTATTATGTAGTAAATGACAGGGTTAAGTGTATCAATATGAGCGTCAGCCAAAATACGTACCTATTCTATGACGTAATTTGTTGAATAGTTAATTATATGTATGTATACTTATACAAAGAATTCTGGACTTACTTCTGCCCCTCGTTTTTTCCAAGCAAGTGCATTAAGCGTAAGCGAAGGAGCAACCGAGCCCAAGGGTATGTATTTAGTAGTAAGAAAGACCGTACTAATATTGGAAATCGTAATGTCCTTCCTGACCGCATCAGATTTCCCTTTATAAATTACTGATACGAGTTTGCGACTTTACCCAAGCGGCTACATATTTATACACTTTCTGCCTACCTATACTCACTATTCAACCCATAAGCCTGAATTAGCAGCAGCAGTTTTTCGATAAAGATTATTGTTCTTAGCATTCATTATTAGACTCCATATTGGTAGTATTCGTGAATATATTATAATAAAGTAGTGGTTCCCCGAGTACTAGTACTTGGCTACTTGGCTACTCGGCGCACGGAGTACTCGTTCTCTGCCCAAAATCTTTTTTTTTTAAACAAAAACGGTAGAAAAAGAAAAAAAACGAAAAAAAAAAATTCGGAAGCTGGAAAGGCTATTACGGTTCGCCCATATTTCGCACACGTTAAATTGCTAAAATAATATCGGTGTTCCCGGTACACTAAGCATTTGAACCTGATCAGGATCACTTGAGCAAAGTGTAAGCTTTTATGGAGCCACATGCATGGAGATTGAGATTACTCACGCAATCTTAACTCCATTTCGTGTCGATCTTTGAAAAACACTTGACAGTTAGGTTGGATTAGGCAAAATTTAGTTCGGTTAGGTTGTATGCAATTCTGACTTTGGGTACGATGTAACCTAACCTAACCTAACTTAAATATATAAAGTTAGCTAAGAAACCAAAAAAAAAAAACAGGTTTTGAACGCACGAGTATATTTTTTTCCTAAAAGAGTAAGTATTTAACATTTTTTTCATGAACGAGTAATATTTTTTCCTAAAAGATTAACATTTTTGATATTAAGGAGTTTCCCAAGAAGTTAATTGATTTTAAGAAAAATTAATGAATTCAGAAATATGTATTACTCACTAAAATTTTCAATTTTCGAACGAAACGAGCCAAAACTACGTTTAATTGGCAACTTTTAACAATTTTTCAATTAAAAAAAACGCTTTAATAAATTCTCGGCCGGCTCGTCTGGCCGAGTATTTACCGAGTATCTACAATAGAAAAGCGCGAGTACGAGTACTCGGCTGATCGAGTGCTCGGGGCATACTAATGTAGGTTCATTGATCTACTTCAGGTTACGTATTTTTACTTATTTCAAATGTTCCGGTTATAAAGGCAATACCAATATGAAACAAGTTTTAGAAAAAAATAATACGGAAGGGTATGGTGCCCTGGCTGGATACACCCTACACGCTTAACAAATTACGGCGATGAGGGTTTCAAGTGACAATGGCTCACTAACATAACGAATCTCAAGTGACGAATGATAATAAAGGGTTTCCTATTTCCTTACATTAGATACAAGAAACGGGTAATGAAAGAAGGGGAAGGACTTGATAAGTTACCCTCCCCCTGCTCCTCCTGTCCTCCTCCTCCATGTAGTATCACATGTTATGTGTTATAGTAAAAAAAATAGTGTATTACTCCTGAATAAGAGCATTTATTTAAATTAAAGAAGGTAGACTTCAAATGCTTAAATAAATTATTTACCATCGAAAGAAGGCGTGTAAGTACTTTGTGTATCAATATCAGCGCAGTAAATGGTCTAACCATTACCCAAATTGGAGAGGACATATTTCACGAGAATCTACTAAATCCTGTTTCAAGCCAGATACAGTCAACTTCTAATCGAACGCAATTAGGCTGGCTGGTTACAATTAAGAAATGAGTATTCTCCTAATAGCGCATCCCATAATTGTAAGAATTTTACGTCCGTAAGAAGCATACACGTACCCACGGTTTCTTCAACATCAAATCGAAATTCAAACCCTGATCACAGTTCAGAGTATACACTTGGTACGTGACGCCTTTGATTCAGAATTCGGACTATACACAGAGGTTCCCCTTTATACACTTCCAAAACCAAATGGTCTCACGGCTCATCCTCATTATCAATCCGATGATTTCATACATAATTCGTTCCTGGTTTCGTAATGCGGCAAGCTATATTAAAGAAGAAAGTAGACATGGTAAAGGCAAAAAGGGTCCAAAACTACGGAATCTCAACCACGCTAAGATTTCTAATATTAATCTGGTACTGACGCTATTGCTTTCCATTTCCAATTCTCACAAATATACATTAGTGAATATAAGGCCCGGTTAACACTGCATTTTGCATAACACCACATGCTATAGGCATTACGCACTGTAGAAGTGATAATTGAAGAGAGTGAGAGTAAGAGTGCATTATGCATAGCCAAACCTCTTCAAACCCTTTCGATTCACTGCACACAAACACACATCTACTACATAGGTAATCAATTAAGTAAATGTATTTGAATTTGAAATTCGGACATAAGGTAGACAGATTGGAAAGTACACGCCAACAACGTGGAACAAACAAAGCCGGTGATCGCTCTATTAGGTATAGAAGCTTGCTCTACAATTTTAAATCAAAATCTCCGCGCTTAAAAGATATTTCATCCAAATCCCTTCATACAATTCCAGAAAAGGAGCTAATTCATCAGGCACACAGATGAGTCCTGTCCTGCTCATTACTCACGACAAGAATCCGGATGACGACATTGTGTTTTTGCGCAAACATCTCCTGAGGGAGATTTACACTAGACAAGGGGCTCAATAAGCCGAGGACCTTCAAACCTCTCCGTCTCCCCATTAAGTTTATAAGTACTCAGGTATTATCCTTACTTCGTTTGATGTCTCATCCTCATCTTCCTACGGCTTATCACACTATGTAGTACTAGAAGGCATAAGATTTCGTTGAACTTCAACTTGGTTTACGTGAACCATTATTCATCATTTACGACCCCTTTTATGAATGAATTAACTTGGGTTCATTCAGAGGACTCATTCAGCGAGTAAAGTCCAATAAAATTTGGACCAACGAGAGGACGAACAGAGAACTGCAACTGCACAATAATAAGGAACTACTGCCTTTCAAAATTACAGGCAATAATCCAAATCAGAATCCTTAAGCACAACGGCTTAACAATTCACAGGACACGGGTATTTGCGTACCGGGTTGTTAAAATTCCTTTCCAATCCCAAACTAGTATTACAATGGCTGTCCCTGGCTGTCCCAGCCCGACTCTCCAATCATGTGTAAAGGAGCACAATGCAGAATAATTTATTCGTATGTGGACTGACTGTAGAGGAATCTTAAGGCTAAACTACTTCGTATGTGTACGAGCGTATGAAACAACAAGGGAAGGGTTACTCGTTGCGTTCCCTCCTACCTAACTGTATGAGGCTCAGAATACAACTAACCTGAAGGCGGCTGATGAGTGTATAAAAGCGTAGGCCAAGACTGTGTAGACCGAATAATCTCACCCTGCTGCTGCTGCCACTTGGCTCTAACTTGGCTCCAAGGCAAGCAAGTTAAAAGCCCATTCAAAGAAAGTAAGACCCAAAAGAAGAATCTTAAGATGCATAGGATCCCCAACCAACAAGTGTACTGAGAGAGTAGTGTACTTCAGGGGCTATGGAGAAATGGAGACTCTGCTGCTAGGAAGGATGAGGGGATGGATGGGAATGGGATCCTGCACAAGTTACCTAGATAATTTTTTACTGAGATAACTTACTAGGCCTAAGTATTCAGTACATCCCTTCTTAACACCAGCCACCAACAACCATCATTACCCATACTTGTCTTCGGTTACTGCTACAATTGGATTTGGAGCCAGCCATAGGAAATCCTAAAGAACAATCTGTTTGCCAAATGCATAAATTGAGTTTAACGGCTAAACTTGGTTTTGGGTTAGTCATATGAGTCATCCCATCTTATAATTGGGATTGGGGTACACAGTTTTTGTAGGAGGGCATAATCCGTGGAGACATGAGAGATGATTATGAGCCGCGCTCATAGACTTCAAACTTCCACTTCCTGAATCGTTTCTTTAATACACAGGTGCCTGGTACCTTTATATATGCACTAGCAAGTTACCCGAACTTACGATTTGGGGAGGGGGAGGGTTGGTTATTAGTAATACTTTAAAGTGGCAAGCCCGAGCTCTCCGGTCAGTAGAAACCTGATCCGAGCGCCTTTGTCTCAAAGAGTTTATATTCGGCGCCACCAGCACGCTCGCACATTATTCCCTGTTCGACTACGACATGAGGTACTCGCTACAGATTACAGACACTTCCCGTACGGCTACGACATGAGGTTCGCGTTATTAACATTTCCCGTGCGGTTACCAAATGAGGTACTCGTTACAGACATCTACCGTGCGGTTACGACATGAGGTACTCGTAACCAGAGGCTACTATTATGATTGATTTTATTGGTTTATCGGAACTTATCTTTAGAACTGTGCACCGAAAAATAATAAAACACTGACACGTATTTTTGGACACGCAGTACAGATAATATATTCACTTTATACTTTACACAAAATCGCTCGTCTGTGGATAAAATATACGTATGTAAAATATATGTATGTATATGTAGGGCCTAATTAGGTCCCCCGGGGACGTTTTCGGTTTGGTAGGGCTGGGCTTCAAGTCGTATTTCCTAAATTTGCTAACGATCCATTCGAAAATATACTAAAAAGCATCCGCGGGGAATTTAACAAGTTTATGGAAAATTCGAAAGTTTTTTTTAAATTTGTTATTATGGTATTATTACGGTTCAATTGTCAATTTTTCTAGTTCAAAAAGTATTATATTGTCAAGTTTAGTAATATGGGGGACCTAATTAGAATTAGGTCCCCGACGATAGGGCTTTTGACTACTTTTGACGTAGACCAAATTAGCTACCGGGACCTAATTAGGTGCCGGGACCTCATTAGGTCCCATGGACTGGACAGTAAAGCTAGGTTAGGGTCAGTTCAAACGGTTTTCAGCAAGCTCTCAAATACTTGACGTCTAACCTAAATCAGGTAAGGTTGCCAGGTCATAACTACAAAAAGGGAAAGAGATGGATTCACAAAAGGCCAGCATCCATCTGGAATCCCGGGCTCCTACAGTTATTATCTGAATAGCCAACAAGCCCGCCCTAACACGGAATCAGCAACTGCCTTTTCTACACATTTCTAGAGTACATGAGCCATAAAAGTGTTGAATGGAGGTATGATGGCACATGTACTTTAGCAGTTGCTGATTCCGCGTTAGGGCGGGCTTGTTGGCTAGTCAAAGTAGAAGTATTTAAATACAATTTACAATACCGTG
>JAQFZY010001086.1:0-18220 GCA_034696285.1 Hypogastrura burkilli
CGACCCCGGGAGTCGAGGTCGAGGGAGAGGGACTTCTTGTCCCACTTCTGCTTGGCCCAATTCTTACGGAGGTACTCTTTGAGGGGCGAGACTTCCCCTGGGCTCCCGGTTGAGCGGGGGGATGAGGGCACGGACTCGGCCTGTCTCAATGAATCACCTGTGAATGGAAAAATGAAATATTCACGAGGATTCGTATATGGATTTTCATGTGCCCTTGGACTTTCTAGCTCGTTATCGACAATCCTGCCTTCCGACGCTGATATCGCACCACAATTCACGGACACACCTGGACCCCGATAATCATAGTCTATCAGACTGCACCTGTCATGGAAAACGAGCCTTTCAAAATGATTGTAGCTCCGGAAAATTAAAGGAAAAGCTAACCTTGATTGGATTTTGGTGGTTGATTGGAAGACAGACGTAGATCAACCTATTACGATATTATTTTACTGGTAGCTACATATTATATGTACATAGTTGTCTACAGTGTCAACTCCGAATTGCTTATCTGTGGTTTTACCACAGCTAAATCCCCGGTTAATGAGGGCTTAATTGTCGGATTTCTATTGAATTCTGCTTGTTTTTACTTTGATTTACATATGTACATATATTCTACCTAGTGGTAGTGCTGCGAATACTCTCGTCATAAAAAATTATACAAGCTGTATCAAAATCAAGGTTTCCCATCCTCATCATTCGTTATTCACATTTTCCCATTATACTATTCGACTTCCCGTGTCCTCCAAATTGACCTCATCGTAGAACGATAAATGCTAGAAAACTCTACATTGGAAATCGCAACAATAGAATTGTCGATGACTGAAATACATTCATAATGCATAAGCATCGCAGCTACGTGCCATTTTAGCAGGATACCCACCATACAAATGACTGTTCGGAAAACTTACTTGTTATAATTGAATACGAAGACACTCAAATATGTAAGTACTTCATTTTCGCTGATGATAACTTATTACTTGACTGGCTCAGCAGAAAGTGGTGTTCGCTGTTAGGCTAAGAATTGTCTACTGAAGGAGATCAGATATACCGATGTAGTTTTGTACTCTGTATGTATTATTGTATGTTCAAGTTCAATATGAAAGCACTGGTGAAGGGCGTGCATATGAATATGCCCGTCTTACTAATGAGTCAATGCTTATCATTCAAATGTGTCTATAACCCAAAATAGCCTAAATGGCTTACGTTCTCTTACTACATGTATTTCTACCCACTGCCTTCTCAGAAACAAGGAGGCTTAAAATAGATCCTTCATATTTTTAGCTAAAAAAAATGGTAAAAAATATAAGTATACCATACTCAGGCTGAATGCAGCTTTTCCTAACATTCCAGACTGTGGAGTCAACCTTTGAACCGGCCAGTAGTCTAAAGTCGGTTCGATTTTGGATCCATTGAGTGGACTGTACCGAACTCTGTGATCTTAAATATCACTGGACTGGACCGAATGTTACGCCACCCGAATGTTGCCCAAATATGAAAAAGCATTTCACAGTAGGGACCCGGTACCGCCGTAACTGATACCTCAAAAAGAGCTTAATGAACCGTGCTGAACGTTTAGTAGGTTTAAGAACACTTGAAGGCATACTATTCATATCATAATAACGAAATTAACGTCCTTACTTGTAGTTCCATTTCCAGGCACGAGGTCAATCTCTCCATGGAGCCCGGCCTTATTAAGGAGGACGCCCGTGGATGAGGATGAAGTGATGACCTCTTGCATTTCCTCACTCTCTGGACTGAACCGGAAGGACGGGAACTCATGACTACCCGCCGTCCCGGTCTTCTTGGCCCCGAGCCCGGCCAGGTTAATGATCTTGTTTGTGGCTCGGGCACGGCGGGTTGGCGGAGGGGGACCGATCGGCTCCGTCATTTCATATAGAGCGTCCTTCTCTTTATGTGACGATTAATTCGTACATACATATAAATAACGGAGGTCGCACATCAACACCAGGATTACGGGTGTGCGTATCCGAATTCAGAGGCCGAACACATGAGGAGACACTACACAAATAAAGTTTCATGCGAACATTCTTCAGGCCAAAGGAACATCTAGTAGAATTCAAACAATAAACAAGTTAACTAGACGAGATTATTAGCTGATCCCATAGTAAGCAGGTTACATGTTACATGTTCCATAACAAATATATGTCAAAGGCTGAAAACTGAATTACATTTATGTATTATCTACTTTTAAAGAAAATTCATACAAGCTACAACACCTAACGTTTTAAAAGTTACTTTGAAGAGTAGGGAACCCGATAACAAAAGTAGTGTACTGAAAAGCCAGCTGAATAAATATGAACATAAACTTACACAACAATGAAAATCCAATTTAACTGCCCATTGTAGTATCTACATTTTATGTTCCATTGGATAAATGTTGCGTGCAAGTGTGGGACGCTTCCAAGTACAGTGGCCACTGAAACAGTCACCTTGGGTGTTGGGTGTAGATGAACTCGCAAAATTCTAAAATAGGCTGCTACCTGCTATTCCGCATTTAATGTTAATCTATTGTAGCCTAGAGAAACGTCAAAGTAAATAAGGTAGAAATAATGACGCCAGGTAAATTAATTCACGTTTCGGATCTAATGCGCTTCATATTTATACACCAAAACAGATTGACAACAGTATTAATTAAGTTACATGATGTAAGCGTAAACCGTAAAAATTTATTTCAATGCTAGAGTTCTTTGGATTTCACTTTGCTACCCGAAATCCTCAAGAAATGACATCGACATCGACATGCCAATTTAACCCACTTCCCACGTTCCCAAGACCTCCCGGTATTGAAATTGTTGTAGTTCATAAATGTCTCTTTCAAACAAACTTAATTTGAGATCTGTAGATCTAAGGCGTCCTGAGATATTTGACCTCCCTGAGGGTAGTTCAGGGTAACCTACTCTTTCCGGAAGCATTTTGTATGTAATTGTTTCGCCTCTACCTCTACAATTTTAGTAGGTACTTACCTATATTATCCATTGATTTGACTTTGATATATCAAACTGACAGTCAGTATGCATACTGTACTAAATCTACAACATTGTAATGGCGCCAGTTAAATTAATTCCGTGTTTGCTTTATAGAGAGAATTTGGGAAAACTGGAAAAATGTAGTTCCATTGATATGAAACATACCGCCGTGTAGTAAGGCCAGGCAGGCAGGCAGCCAGGTAGTTCCACATTCCGAATGGTGAATGTGAATGGATTACAAAAGCATATAAGGGACTTATGACTTATTACCTGCGAACCTAAGCCTATTATCTGTTGTGAATGTATGCGTTGTATGTAAATTTAGTGAATAGTAAAAGTAAGTCACCAGTCAAGGCGTATTTTACAACCTATGTAGATGTATAAAATAATTAATTAATTTTGCGATTTTATTAGATTTTACCTTCAGCTGGTTGCATCACTTGTTCTTGTCTCCCTCTTCCGTGACAGCACAAATGTCTGAATGTTATTACAGACACCAAACCAGAACGATTAAGTAATAGAACTTTACACTTCAAACTCAGACCACGAACATAGGATTATAACATTGGATACTCCTAATTAAATTAGCTCTTTCTCGTGGTTTAACCAGGAACAGCAGGCTTCTGTCTCTCTCTGTATTTTCAGGAATGATGAATCACACGCAGCAGTTTGGAATGAGATGAACTGCGTTCATAATGTCAAATATGTAGTTAGTGCGATATGCGAGACATTCAAACTTGCGCAACTCAAAATTGAATCCGTGGCTCGAGTTTGTGTTACAGTAACAGTCTACCTACTACGTAGTGTTCCGAGACTATCGTCCTTATATGTACTATGTAGTAGTGTAGTGTCCTTTACGTGTGATCCGCTACTGTCTACTGAACAGGTGTAGGCATATCTACTGTATCTGTATTACAATACAGCTTTGCCTTTTTTGCCTAATTTTCCTGTTAGATATTTGTATGCAATACTACAATTATGTAAAGGTAAGAAATCAAATTAAATAAAAACTCACTTTAAAAAATACGCGTCGTGTGTTTAAAATAAATTGCTTGTGTGAACTTGTGGATCAGAATGTGATATGTGATACCTAACCTAACCTACCTAGGTAACCTAACCTACGTACCTATGTGATATAAATCTTTGTGTATGTACCTACTAGGTATATGCAATGCCGATAAATTAAAACGTTCTCAAGTGTATTGCTTTCCTAAAGTAATTGTAAATCTATACAAGATTCGAATATTTTCTAGAAATAATATGTAAAAGAATTAGAAGACTTAGTCGTTCCGCGTTAGCGCAGGCTTGTTTGGCTATAGCCAAAATTCTGGCTAGACTATAGTCTAGCCAGAATTTTACAGGGTCAATAAACTTTTTGTTTAATTGCCTGAGTGAAACCCCATGACCACAACACTTTCCATCACAAGTAAACAAGTAAAAAGCGGTAAATGCTCGCTCGGAATCGGAAGGATATGTATTTCCCCTCCCCGCTAAATTATTCAGACTATGAATCTGAGAAAACGGTTCAAGGTACGGGAAAAATGAAATACGTATAAAAACCGTTAAATATTGGTTCGCCACAGCTTAAACTTTGCATTGTTACTTCCTTCTAGCCAAACACCCCAAAAACCACCTCTGCTTGTCGATTTAAGACAAATCCCATGTATACTGAATACTGAAATTATTGTAATCATAGTATAAAATTCGCTTTCAAACAAACTTCATTTGGCATCCGTAGGTCAACGGGGTCCTGAAATATCTGACCTTTTACCTACCGATCTGGGGTCAATTCCCTACCCCACATTTAAATGGGAAATCTAATGCCCGTTATCAGTATTAGTTTAGTCTCATATTTATCACCCATGACAATTATGTTTATACAAATAAAATATATTTAAGGACAATGATGGTTGCAGTATGAAACACATAGCGTAAGACATCAATAATTGTCAATTATTCTAACCCGCAAATTCGGAAATATGCAAATGTTCCTAGTAAAACGTCGCGGAATATGCCTCAGTGTGCTCTCAAATAGATAAAACAAGTCTTGCAACTTGGGACCACGCTTACAATATAATAAATACCAGAATTTCATATTCCTACAGGTCAGCTAGGAAGTCATCTATAAGTACGAATACCTATTGAAAGAGTTCTTGACAATAACATAGACCTCATTCAATTGAGAAGTTGCTATTGCTACGAATTAAATAATGGCCGGAGCCCCAGTAAATGACCCTCCCGGTCACTCCTTCCTCTCTGCGGTCAATGAGGTCAAGAACATGGAGGCCTCCCTTCTATCCCTCCTCTCGTCATTTCATTCTGGGGATCTGAGCGCTTTTGGTAAGTACTAGGCTTCTGCATCAATTCTACATAATGCATGCTTTAAGAATTAACAATTATGCCTTCGTACAGGCAAGGGTCGCTCCCTAGAAACAATGGAGGCGGTCCGAGCCAAACAAGAGAAACTTGCACGGCTCCACTTTGACCTCAGCTCGGCCCGGGTAAGTAAATATGATATATTGATTTAGTCCAGGAAGCTTGCTAAATAATTACGACTCTTTGGCATGAGCATTAACAGTCAAATGACAATGAGTTTATTATATCAGCGTTGTCTAATTGTTTAAGTAGGTACTATATAATGGAATACTATATGGAAATATTTATAATGTTTCCTCTTCTAGAAGTACAGTATTTATCTGAACATGCGCTGTGGAATATACCGTGAGATACTTAACAATCGTACTAATAAATTGATGATCCGTTAGCAACAGCAGCCAGGAGGAGGCCCGAGTGGTGACGTACCGCAGAACTGGATGTCAGACGTGGATCAGACCCAACTCGTAACGGCCCTCCGAGAACTCTCTGTCGAGATTGAGAAGCTTCATGACACTTCAAGCTAGCAACAGGGAAAGAAGTAACATGTGTTGTAGCTTTACGGACAAATATAATTGACATTGAGTGAGACATCCGACCCCACTACTGACACTGACTAGGAAAAAGGTGTTGAGTCTGCTGAAAATATCAAGTTTTTATAATTTAGTCGTATTGACCAATTGCTGTATTGCACTACTGTCATTAATTATCTTGTAGGTACCGATAAAAAGACAGATTTTGGCAAGAGCATAAAAACCGGATACCCAATAACCTTTAACTTACATACATTTGGCATTCGTAGAACATAACTATAGTCCTCATGCTCATGGTACACATTCAAAATGTAGTCAGTCCAGGCAATCCATCTAGAGAGACAACCCCAGAAATATTTAATTTGATGATGGAGGAAGTAAACTTTCACCAATCGTTCACTGCGTTCTCGATGCAAGTAACTTACAACCACAGGAAGGAATTGCGTTTAACCTGATTACCAGTGTTGTTGCATCTCATTTCATGTGATTGTGATTTCATATGATTTGAACGGTGTGTGATTTACTTAGTAGCATGAATCATGATCATTAAAAATTCGGGTCCATATTAAAGCACATGAAATTACAGCGTTCCCAAAATTATCTAACATTAATACGAAAGTGTACACTTACGAGGATTAGATGAAGGCAGAGGAACTTGTACGAGAGGAGGTTCCTTCATGGCCGGTGCAGGCTTTTGATTAAGCGGCGGAGGCATGACACAGTATCCATAGGTACTCAGCATTGGCATGGTAGAAGGAACACCCGGAGTGCCAAAGTTGTTCAACATTGGCCTAGTAGGCGATACAGCCGGTGAGTTCTGGTGCGGACGCGGAGACACATGTACCATGTTCGCACTAGAAAATTGAGCTCGGAATCGGCCATTCCCGTTTCCCCTGGCTTGATTCGATAAATTAGGTCGTGGCGGAGGTCCAGGTTTCAAAAACGAGGAAGAAGGCAAAGAAGGCGCCGGCACATTACTCTTAGCTGGATCCACGGGACCCGTACCTGACGGCACAGTTTGGAGTAGTGTAGCCTTTTGTGGCGTTTCAACCTTCGATGCCGGTAGGAGTCCAAGGGACTGGAGGCAGAAGGCGGCCGAGTTGGACTTAGCTTCTTTCTTATTATTCGTGGCCACGCAGGGCTGGTACTCTACCCCGTTCACAAGCACTTTATACACAAACTGCTTTTGATGGGAGGGGCCATGTTCAAAGCAGAGCTCAAAGGTTGGGGTTCCCCATCGTCTCTTTGCACAGAGTTCCATTAGGGATGATACAGGGTGCTTGCCTAATAAAACAAAGGTCACTTTTACGAGGCCAAATACGCATTCAGCCAAAGCGGTAAACTAGCTTACCACTAAGGTCAAACACGGTTGGCATACTAGGACCCGTCTTCTTATCCCCATCCCCAGTCAGTCCCTTCTTGTCCATCTTCACGTCTAGGGCAAGGGGCTCTAGGTCACCTTCCTTGTTCTTCCCTAAGCCTTCCCCCGGTTTCCAGCCCATTCTCTGTAGTAAATGCATTCCCATCCCACTCTTCACGGCCTGGGCCCGCTTGAGCTGATCCTTTTTTGCCCATGCCTAAGTATTGTAAAAAAAAAAGCAAACAATTAATGTAATTCGATGCCAATGAAAATGAAAATATAAACCGTTGTAAAAGTGCATAGCCACAGAGCGGAGAGCGACCTTGACAGTTTGCCCCAACCCTGTATACTAGGAGTCGATTGCTGGAGATCGGTTTAAAAACGCCGGAGTGGTTCCTGAGTTATTGGCCCTAAATACTGGTTGGCATTGAGTTTGACCTTGAATTTGACCGGACAGATTTAACATGGCATATGGGATATGGGAGTAATTTAAGGAACGGGTACATTAGTTCTGAAATCGCAGCAAGCAACAATTGCTGACCTCTACCAAGTTAACGGGAAGTTCGAGATCAACCCCGTTGAGCCGTTCTAAAGAGGACCTTTTAACCGCTCCTTAATAAGAGGAACTTGCCTGTGGACCATTAATGATTTCCGCCGGGGTCAGAAATTTAGGTTCAAGGGCCTTGGCTTCAGCCCACTCCCTCATTTCAGCTGTGGCATCGTCAAGCCTCTGCTTGGCGACTGAACTGTCCGGATTCTCTCGGAGCTCTCTCATGGCTCGAAGTCTCTTGGTAATCACGTTCCCAATGTCAACTTGAGAGACAGGCTTGGGGTCATCATACGTTATCCCTGAAGGGGGCTCAGATTTAGCTGAACCGTCCGTAATTGCCAAAGGAGCAGCGGAAGTAGAGACTGAAGTGGCTTCATCTGATGCCCTCGGCATGGGAGCTACGGTCCCAACTTTTGGACCGCTCAGTGGAACCAATCTAGAAAATAAAATAAAATCATGTAGCTGTACCTATTGAAGGCTAGACTATTTGAACTTTTGAACGTACTCTATTTTTGGGAACAGTGAGTTGTATTCGTACTTACGCTTTACTATCGTCCTCGGAATTGGGTTCATCATCCTTGTCCACCGGCTTCCACTCTATCTCTTTGCACCGATGCTGAGTCCCACTCGAGACTGGGAACTGAACTTTAAGTTTAGCATTTTCAATGGCCAATACCTGAGAGGACCGAACCGGCAGCGGGATCGCATTCCGTATGTTCATTGTAATGCTCGGCATTGGTCTCTCCTTCACAAGGAAGGGATGATGAATAAGATGTTCGTCGTCAGAAGAATGGTCCCGATCAGCAGCATCTCCAATCGCATCCCGCTTGGCCACCTTCATACAGTACTCCGTCAGCTCTTCTACACTCTTTCCGCCAGCCTTGATGGCCATGATCTGATCCCGTGAGAAGATGTCTGAGGGCAGGACACCCCGTTTCATTAGCTTGGCAGCATTGGCCCGTGCTATTTCCAGGAGCTTGGCCTTGTCAATGATATCATCGGGGTGGAGGCGCCGAAGGGTTGAGCGGGCCCTAGATTTGGACCGAGAACGGGATCTCGAGCGTGATCTTGACCTGGGACCCCGATACGAGAACCGATTGGACCTCCTATAATCGTAGTAGTCATCCTCAACTTTGGGAGCCGCTCCACTAAACCCAAGCCCGCCCCGACTCCCACCATACTTCCGATCCGCTTCGTAATTGTAGTGGAAGTCCCGCCGGACGGTACTGTTCCCATAGTAGGACTTGTCCGTGAAGACGGAGGGCTCACGGGCCCTCTCCCATTTCATGGACTTGTAGTCGGACTTGTCCCGTCGTGGAGGGGCCGACCGGCATGGTGAGCCAGACCTTGACCTAGACCTCCTGCTTGAGCTCTCCCTTCCCTCTCCATGACTTTGGCTGTGACTGCTGCCACTGTGACTATGATGCCGGTCAGTCGAAGAAGTCCGTCGACTTGAGCTTTCAGCTTCTCGATCTTCGGTACAACGTCGCTTCCGCTCGTGCTGCTTCTCCTTCTCCTCCTCCTGCTGCTGCTTCTCCTTCTCCTCCTGCCGCAGCTTCTTCTCCTTCTCCTCCTTTCGCTGCTGCTTCAAAAGCCGCTTCTTCTCCGCTCGTCGTTCAGCCTCTTCGGTGATCTCTCCCTCCTCGATATCCAGCTTGATGGTCTTCCCCTTAAAAGAAACGGGTGATGATGAACACGATGAAGGCTTTGACTTCTTTCTGAGAGTAGTCTCGGCTTCATCATCCTCATCATCCTTTCGTTTCGTATTACGGTGTTTACCAGAGCTAGTAGCTGCGGGCTCCTCCTTGTCCTTCTCCTTAGTCCGTGACCTTTTGTCCGGCTCATCCTTGTCCTTCTCCTTAGTCCGCGACCTCCTGTCCGGCTCATCACCCTTGTCCTTCTCCTTAGTCCGTGACCTTTTGTCCGGCTCATCCTTATCTTTCTCTTTCGTCCGTGACCTTTTTCCCGGTTCCTCCTTGTCCTTAGTCCGTAACTTCTTGCCCGGTCCCTCCTTGTCCCTATTCCGTGGCCTCTTGTCCGACTCCTCTTTGTCCTTAGTCCGGGACTTCTTGTCTGGCTCCTCTTTGTCCTTAGTCCGGGACTTCCTGTCCGGTTCCTCCTTGTCCTTAGTCCGCGACTTCTTGTCCTTCTTGCTCTTTCGTGACCCCTTCTCCTTTTCCTTGTTTTTGTGCTTCTTGTTCTTCTTCCTTCGGGACTTGAGCTCGGCCGTTGTCGTGGAGGAGTCCGAGTCGGAATCGAGGTCAACTGCCTCCTGCTCATCAAATGAAGTGTTAAAGGTGCCAAATAGCTCGTTCAGGATCTCAGCTGAGGACTTGATCTTAATGGTTGGAAATGTCGGGGACTCCAGAAGCTCTGGGGGGGCCTTGTCCTCCTCCGTGCCCTTCTTGCTCTTCTTACTTGTGTTGTCCCCATCACAACCTGACATTGTGACTTTTGACAGGTGACAGCTCTGAAGATGACGAGGAATTAGTTAAATAGAACAGTTGAAGACAGAAGATGGGAACGGCTGGCTGAGTTTGTTTTTGCTTTCTGCTTTCGTATTTCAATTTGCAATTGTTTTCCATTTACCATACACCATACATCCCTTCACCCTTCTTGGTCTTGAGTAGCGTAGCAACTAGCAACTTGCTCAAGATCAAGATGTACATACTTACCTACTAGTAAGTAACTAAACCCTGGTATACAAAACACGTTCCAAATCCATTTGCCGACTTGGCACATTCCTGAACATCGAACTAGCGCAAAGATTAGTCAATTTATACACGGCAAATGTAGTACTTCATATAGAGAGTGTGCCAGTGTGGGAGTTTTCAAAAGTTAAGTAAATATATGTACAACTTGCAATCAATCATCACTACCTAAAACCTAAACTTTATATTCAGAAGGAATTTTTCGTGTATTTAAAAAATCACATTTTGCCATTTTGATGCAAAACAAGTTTACTAACGAAAACATCAATAATGGGGGATGATTTTTGAAATATTATGCAGAATATACTCTTTTTGTGGCTTATTTGTTAATAGTTAGGTTGGTCGAGGGTGTGTACTTTAGTCACACCGTTGCTGCACTAGTAGTGACTAAACGTGAAAACAAACAAACATATTAGAAAAACGTTAATGGTTAATAGTTTAATAGTCAGTTGCCGCCGATGTTAAGCTCTCCGACTGTGACCCTAGACATTGATGGTGACGTTGACCGTGTGGTTTAAATTATTCGTCCGGTAGTTGATGTCTTCCAGTTCGCATAAAAACTGAAGTTGTCGGAATTGTTCAGAGCTCATAGATTCAGACATCAGACAGAAATCTGCTCACGCTTCAGGAGCGGCGTAGCTAGCTTTCCGTTAGTTTCTGGAGGGGCCCAAGAAATTTTCACCGTAGTTCCACCGGAGGTGGAGAAATTTTCCAAGTTTGATCTCCCAAATCGTTTATTTTCGACCTTTTTTTTCGGGTAAGTAAAACAAAAATGTGGAATTGACATAATAGTTATGGTTATTGTTATTTGCCTGCTCCGGCAATTTATGCGCTTGACGTTGACCTCCAAAAGAATGCGTTTTGGACGTTGTGTTTGAAAGCATGAAACTTCTGGGAACAATTGAGGGTGAATTTCGCCGCAGCCGCAGGCGAAAATTTCATATAATGTATTTTGGCGATTTGAAGAGGGGAAATGATATTTTACCTAACATTTCGGGAGAGGCCCGGGCGCCCATGAGCTTCAGTTCATGTTCATAGTCTCGAGTCTCGATAGACATTTCGTCTTAAGAAAAGATTTCGTCATTCAGTTCTTATGAAATCCTTAATTGCCGCTGTTATTGCTATAACATGCTGCCGCAGTTATTAATAGTATTATTCGTTTTGTTCTGCACGTCATTTATTTGCGTTTTTGATTTTGGTAAAAATACGGTTGATTGAGCTTTAGCCGTCCGGATGAAAAGGCTTGCGTAGATAATATACGTAATTATGTTACCAGTTGCATCCGATCTGTATTTGGTATTATGATTTCTGAGTTGATTCATTTGGATTTTGTTTACAGTGAGGAGAGAGGAGAGTTCTGGGACAACATCTGGATATAATATTGTGAAAATGACTCTCCCAGCCAACAGTACATTCCTTCCAGTTCTGGATGATCTCTTGAGCCCTGACTTGCGTCCGGTACTTCAGACACCTACGGCCGAATTCGCTGGAACCCCAGGCTCAGTTACTTGTAAACTCTTTGTGATTGGCTCCAACGGGGCAAGTACTCCTGGGGCTTGTCAAGGCTACTACAAGAGGGATTTGCGGGAGCAGGGATGTATACCTGAAGAGTCTGAGCAGGCAGCTTCAGTAAAAATACAAAACTGGTGGCGGAATCGGAACGCTGGATTCGCTCCTCGTCGAAACTCGACGGGTCAGGTAGTTGATACCCGGGCCGAGAGAGCAAAGCATTCCATTCGACACAGTCGGACCGAAGATCATGTTCAGTAAGCATGAAATAAGCATCCATATAAACACTCTTTTGTAGCATTAGCTGGTTTGAATTTGAAATCATACATATTTTTCAATATATGTTGCTAGATACTTGGAGACGGAGGTGGGAAGATTAAAGTCCGCCTTAACTCAAGAAAGGAAGCTGCGAACCTTGCAGCTCGAAGCCATTCGGTCCCTGTGGGGCCAAGTCCAGAAAATGTCATCCTCCTCAGAGTCTGGACAATCCTTAATGACTCAGTCTATGCCAAACGGACTACCTAACTCACCACCTAAAAACCAACCCGTCAAGACCTCCGCAATGAGCATGAGCTTCACTGGCGGAACCCTATCAACTCTGAATGAAGATCATGCCGGGAGTCCGGCCTCCGTCCCAGCTGAATGCACGGCAAGTTGTTCCAAGGAGATCCAACTCCTTCGGCAGAGCCTGACCAGCGAGATCTCACAGTTACGGGAAATGATCACGAAATTAACTGCAAAGGATGAGAACCCAGATGAAGTTGGGAAAGTCAAGGCCTCTACTTCCATTCACGGGGACAAGTCATTCTCGGATGCGGAAACCTCAGTCCTCTCCTCTGGTGAAAGCGATGACAAGGAAAAGGACCATCACCCTCAGCGGCCTCTATCCCTTAAAATTCTTGGGATGTCACAAGGTCAAGCCGGGCAGAGTCAGCAACCCGAAAAGAAGGAAATTAGTGGATATGCAAATGAAATGGCCTCTAAACTCCTCGAGGATGCCGTGGACGGTAAAGAGAAAGAATCTCCACATCCCACGCATTCCCCCCGAAAAGAGTCAAATTTCTAAGGATCGGAAATGGGAGCACCCAGTTGATCCTGATGTCATGTGCGAAACTTCCTTACGTTGTGCTTTATATATGATGGTAATAATAGCATAATTACTTAAATACTTCAGGGATCTAAGATATATAATTTCGTAGCCTGTAAGTACTTCGAATTCCAGCATCAGGCATTTTCTCCTGAAGAATCCTCAAAATCAAACTATAGCTAACTACGTTGAATGATCTCTATATTTATTCTCTGGTTGATAAAATACTTTGCAATTTGGCTACTTGGGTGGATACTGCTGTTAAGAACGCGCGTAAATGTCTCCGCCTAATCTCTTTATCGTAAACCCCGAATCTGAATTTACTTCACTTAAGCGCGCGCTGAATCTCCAAACCTTGGAGGTTTTGTTCAGGGCTAGATCTACTGTAGCTGCTTTTTAGGAAACACATTGTACTCACTTTTACGATTTTTTCAGCTGTATGAATTAGTTTTCTTTTAATCTCACTAGGATTCGATAGTTTATGTTGTTTTATGTAATAAATTACTTGTTCGATCATTTTCTATTGTTTTAATAGAATTAGGATTTGAAATTAAGTGAGCGGATAACCCATGAATAAGACCTAAAGTAGACAGTTAATAAATAATTTGGTAGCACTATGTAAACAACGTGTTTATTGAAAACTGACGTCTTTCTCGATAATTCTTCTAGCACGTATTTACTAGATTTTGTCGCCGTGCGAATAAACAAATAAATATTTTTAAGGATTCTCAATACGTCAGGCATTACGTCTTCAAAATCCATGTCAGAATAGAACAAACTAGATTTGGTCCAGTGGCTCAATCCCTAGGACGTCTAAACCAATCCCTAAAATCTTACGGGATAGTCCAAATAAAATGAGCCTCGTCTGAGCAATCTTCCCATCTGACTCGCCCTGAACTCTCAACTCTTTCAGGCCTTTCGAGCATTTGTCACAGAGCCTGAACAAGTATTCGAGTAAAATACAGGGCTCAAAGTTCTCGTAGGAAGCCCAAAATCCGTCTTCGAAACTGAAACACAAATCAGGTTTTTATAAATTAGGCTATAACATCGAAATAATCAGTAGTGAGTGGTGTATCGTACTTTGCCAAATGCAGGGCTAAGTCTAAGGCTAACGGCTCATTCAGAATGTAGTCATGGTCCAACTCTGTGAGCTGGATGTCCTTATCTCGAAACCCCTGTTTCAGCTCCAGTGACCGAAGCCTGGCATGAGTGTACTGGAGCCGGAGCCCTGTGTCCCCCACCGGCTTCAGTGCCTCTTCCCAATTGAACTTAAAGTCCCGACTCCTCCGTACTCTCAGAGAGTGAACAATTAGGGCTGAAATTGCTAGCTGGGTCGAGATTGACTCATCATTTTCGAGCCTTCTTGTGTTTGGTGAGTTCCGCCGGGTCTCTTCCATCATGAGCGACCCGTCTCGAATGACGTCAGAGAGAAGGACGAAGTTCCCCGACCTCGACGACATGCCCTCCACACGCCCAAAGGAAACGTGCTGGAGGCGCTTCGTCTTTGGAGAATGAGTAGAATCGGCTGCTTCCGCGAAACCAAAGGGAGCCAGGAGCGTGAATAGTGATGAGAAGTGATTGGCCTGGGCCTTGTCAACGACGTAGATCATTCGATCAAATCTGTTCGGAATGAATTATAGTTTATAATCAATTCCGTCGCACCAACCGACTCATTTAACTTGAAAAACCGATTACGTTATGAAAAAAATAAATATTTAAATAGTAACAAACATCAATAAAAATAGTAATTGTTTAAGTGACAGCCATATCGAAAGGCTGGAAGGGAAACCAAGCGAACTATTTAATAGAATAAACTATTATAATACAGGATTTACACTTACGGAATTTGAGCTGCCCGGCTCCGAGCAGCAGCAATATCCCGCAGAAGATACAGTGAGCTCCCGTCCCCTTTAACTAACGGAACCTTCATCATTTTGCTCTCCGGGTGACCTGGAATTGGGATTTCGGCGTATATACATCCGTCTTCACCTGTTTCCGCTAGTCCCCTATCTTGAAGCTCCTTGAGAGCGCTCTCAGTATGGTCGCTTCGAACTGCGAATTCGGATTCACCCTGAAAGCGAAATCGATTTATTGATTTTGACACCGTTGCCGTTGGACATGTTGCTGAAATAAACTGGACTGACCTGAATGACGTCGAATTTGATCCCGAACTGATTCCAAACCGTATCTAAATGATTAACAGTCTTTTCACGAATTGTAGCCCAAAGGTTTAGGGCTACTGGGTCCCGTCGCTCCAGAGCTGCCGAGTACTCTCTGGCTTCCCTAGTAAAATCTTCATTCCCTTCTTGCTCCTTTGCAGCTCGTATGTAGTAGTCGAGGAGAGATGGGAGGTCCATCTTGTTCACTTCCTCTTCAATTGAGTCTGCCTTTAGCCGGTGAGCGAGTCCGGCCTAGGTCATAACAAAGTTATGGAGAAATCTTTCAAAAATTCTAGTATTTTTGAAGTGAATTACCTGAAGCAGACCAAACTGAGTGCCCCAGTCACCCAGGAAGCACATGGAGGTGACGTGGTGACCCGCTGCTCGGCATATCCGAGCCACATAATGTCCAGTAACTGTTGACCTAAGGTGTCCCATATGGAGAGGCTTGGCAATGTTGGGTGAGCAAAACTCAACAATTACTCGATCGGTCTGAAGATGGCCAATATTGAGCGATCCACTATTGTCGTCAACCTTAATGGTGACCAGATTCTCCAGGAGTTCTTGTAAAATAAGGCGAGAGTCATTTGAACCTTCACAAGTATTGACCGCAACTACTTTTCCCGGCTCCTCAGTCAGGCTCAGGTTAAGAATACGTAATTTTGACAGCAGATCTGCCGGGGGGTATTTTATTTTGAGAACAATTTTGCTGGCAGACGACCCGGCAAAGGGGTGCCATGTCAGTCTGGACTTCGAAACTTTCGTTCCTATGGCGTTGCGTGAACCAAATCTTAGTTCGTGAACCTGTATGCATTGAATTGCAAATAAACAAAGATTTTTTTAAAAAATTCTTCCGTTTAATAGTTTAATTAGCTGGCAGTAAAATATCTTAATCCCCTACCAATTTGGCTATTTTACTAAGGTTCTTCCCTTTGAGTAGTGAATGTGAACTTGACATGACCTCCAGCTGAACTATTTTATAGTGAGGCATGCAAAACCTTAAAGTATTTCATTCTTTCACCAATTTACAACTGGAACAGCAGCAAGCAGTCCCTGGCTAGAGATTGTCGGGTAGTGGGCAGCGGCCACGGATACGTAAGAAATCTGCATATCTCGCCTAAACCACGAATAGTACATAGGTTAGTCTTTATTTCCCAACACTTATAGATCACGAGATTACAATTATTGAAAATTTAAACATTTGACATTCCGCTTGTATCGCAATAAACATTAAACATTATTCTGGCAGTTAAAATACTTACAATCAATTAATGATTCGACTGTCGCTTATAACACATAACAAGCAAGTTTGCCAAAGTAAGAGCAGAATTATTTTGCGGAAGATCGAACCAAAGTGCTGCTAAGCAAATTCGTGTTAAAGACTCGTAAAAATAAAAAGAGCTGAACGTCATATAAATGTGCACTCGCTTTAATTGATGTGTCAATAATAGGTCAAACGTTATTTACCTAATTTTACGAAAAACAATTTTACGGAAAACTACAAGAATTCAGTAGCTCTCAAATTCCAATTTTTCATATTCAGAAAAGATACTTTAAAATTCTCGTGTTCCCTTAAATTTCGCGGGCTCACAAGGAAAGTGCTTAGTAGTTCTCAAGTGCGTAGAAGTTCGATTATCTGGTGCCGAGTCTAGTGTTATTCCAAACGCAAACTAAATTCATAAAATCGGAGGTTCGTTATGTAGGCAAATCGCATTTATTTATACCTAGTTTATCACGTAATTCTGTAAATGTTCATTATATGTTATATGTTTGTAACTACAACTGCAATGTTATTATACAATCCCGACACTGCATTTGTAGACTTGATATTAACATATATGAATCGAAGCTATTATATAGACAAGTTTAAAATCTATTTTTACCTACAAATACAATTTCTCTTGGGAAAAAATGACATCTGGTATATGATCATGATCCAGACATCACAGATCACAGTTTAGATTTAATGGGCAAGACTGCCAACAAGCTGTTTTGTGGCGTGAACAAAAACAAAATACTTTCTCACAGCTCCTGATCTTGACTTTGAGCCAAAACTCAATTTGTACTTTTTAGCATTTTACGTCAGAGTCAGAGGCGCCTTGCCTTCATACGCATAATACACATACAGGGATCTAACCTAGCTGTAATATTTATAGGACTTTAGATCAAGTGCTTATTTCCTGTTAAGCAGTTGAAATGTTTGGGCCTTGAAGTAATAATTCATCTTACATTGTCATTGTAAATGTAAATAGTCATACGCTTAGAGTAAATAATAACTAAGCCTCGGCCGCTGGCCTCGCGGCTAGGATATACGGATTTAAAATGGTACATTATTCGTCTAGTTTTTATCATATAGTCAACCCTTAAGCATTATTTATACACTAAAATTTTTACCGACAAAAATTAGAATTTGTCAACAGTTATAATAAACCGTTGTAACGGGCATAAAAAAAGAGCAGAGCGTGATGTGTGACATCATAGACTATATCTACTATGACCTTGACCTTTAACCCGCTACACAGCTCTATTATTAGGAATCATTTGGTGAAACCGGTTTTAAATCGGTACATTGTGAGTAAAAGGCACTTAAACGCTGCAGACCTTGACCTTTGACCTTTGACCTTTGACTTGACGACTTTATTAGCTTAACATTATGAGACATTGATTACTGAACCCGTTTTAGAAACTGATGTAAAGCTTGTTGAGTAGAGTGGAGGTTGACCTTGACCTTTGACCCAAGCGATTTAGCATGAAACGTTATGCACACCGCACCATTAGTAGGAATGTATTGGCGAAACCCATTTTGAAATCGGTCCACTGACTCCTCCTTCGACTCTTAAGGTATTTCAAAGCACATGACCTTGACCTTTCACCTTAGACCCGACGTATTTAGCACAATGGCCTCAGGAGAAATCGATCGGTGAAAACCATATGTACTTGTACTTTGACCC